>OVBX01000109.1:0-62910 GCA_900406325.1 Erucastrum elatum | reverse complement strand
ATGAAAAGCTTCAGTTTATCTTTGTTTTAAGTACAAAATCAAACACTCTCCTCTGCTTTCATGGTATCAGAGCACAGTAAACGAACCTGAGCCATGGATAATGCTCTAGATCTGTATGCTCAGCCACAACTTGACATCTCCAACTGTGTCACTCTAAAGCTTATGGAAAAGAATTACATCCACTGGAAACGGCAGTTTGAGTCTTTCTTGTCTGGTGTGGGTCTTCTGAGCTTCGTTAATGGAGCCTCTCCTGCTCCGATTCAAGTCATCCCAGTTCCAAACATAGCAGGTGGCTATCGTGAAGTACCAAATCCTGACTATCAGTCGTGGGTCAGATCTGATCAAATAGTACAAGCTTGGCTTGTTGGATCTCTTTCTGAAGATATCCTTAGTGTTGTTCTTGGTGCCAACACAGCTCAAGAAATATGGTCTTCTCTTGGTAATCACTTCAACAGAGTGACTTCGTCCCGTCTGTTTGAGCTTCAACGTCGCCTGCAAACGGTTTCAAAAACCAACAAAACTATGTCGGACTATCTGAAGGAGATAAAAGGATTGTGTGACCAACTGAACTCAGTTGGTTCCCCTGTTTCTGAGAAGATGAAGGTGTTTGCAGCTCTACAAGGCCTCGGGAGAGATTATGAACCCATAAAAACAAGTATTGAAGGAGCCATGGATTCTCCTCTGCCTCCCTCCTTCGAAGACATATCTCCACGTCTCACAGGTTTTGAAGACCGTCTCAAGTCATATGAGACAACACAAAGCTCTGTATCTCCCCACCTTGCGTTCCATGTCGCTTCAACGGAGCCACACAACCCTCATAACAACCAGTATGCTCAACAAGCTCCGCACTTTACCCAATATCGTGGTAGAGGAGGTGGAAATGGACGTTTTGGCTACAACAGAGGCAGAGGAGGATATTCTACTCGAGGTCGTGGTTTCCATCAACAAGTCTCTTCTGCAAATTCATCGACTCAAGGAGAAGCCTCAAACAGACCCACTTGTCAGATATGTGGTCGTTTTGGTCATAATGCTCTCAAATGTTACAGGCGTTTCGACATATCGTTTCAGAACTCAGATACTCCCTCTGCTATGGCTGCTCTCCACATCTCAAATGATCCTCCTCCGAATGAGCAAAGCTACAGTGGCACTGAATGGTATCCTGATACTGCTGCAACTGCTCATGTAACCAACTCTCCACAAAATCTTCAATACTCTCAACAGTATTCTGGAAATGATTCTGTTATGGTTGCTGATGGGAATCTTTTGCCTATTACTCACGTGGGATCTGTGCCTCTGCAGTTTACTTCAGGCACTTCAGGTATCTTATCTTTGAAAGATGTCTTGGTTTGTCCAGATGTTGCTAAATCTTTATTATCTGTGTCTAAGCTGACTGTTGATTATCCTTGTGAGTTCACCTTTGATTGTGATGGTGTGTATGTTAAGGACAAGCTCACCAAGCAAATCCTGACTCAAGGAAGCAGACTTAAAGATCTTTATGTGTTGGAAAACTCACGCTTCTCTGCCTTCTACACTGCTCGTCAGGTTGCTGCTAGTGCTGAAGTTTGGCACAGAAGATTGGGTCATCCAAGTGCAGAGATTTTACAACTATTATCTAGTAGCCAAGCTATTAATATCAATAAAAGCATGTCTAAGATTTGTGATTCATGTCAACTTGGCAAAAGTGCTAAACTTCCATTCTCTAGTTCTGTTTATGTGTCTTCTAGACCTCTTGAAAGAGTTCACTGTGACCTTTGGGGTCCTTCTCCTGTGTGTTCTGTTCAAGGGTTTAAGTATTATGCTGTCTTTGTGGATAATTTCTCTCGGTATTGTTGGTTTTATCCTCTGAGATTAAAGTCTGATTTTTTTCAAATATTTGTAATGTGGCAAGCACTGGTCGAGAAGCAACTGAATAAAAAGATTATGATGTTTCAGAGTGATGGAGGTGGTGAGTTCATTAACAACAAGTTTGTTGCTCATCTCTCCACTTGTGGTATAAAGAAGTTGATCTCTTGTCCTCACACTCCCCAACAAAATGGGATTGCTGAGAGAAAACACAGACATATAACAGAACTAGGACTCTCTATGATGTTTGATGGCAAAGTTCCTCAAATTTATTGGGTGGAGGCCTTCTTTACTTCAAGTTTTCTTGGGAATCTGCTGCCTTCTTCATCACTCCCCGACCATAAAAGCCCGTATGAGGTTTTATTCAACAGAAAACCTGAATACTCAGCTCTTAGAATCTTCGGTAGCGCCTGTTATCCATCACTGCGTCCTTATGCATCTAATAAACTGGATCCTAAGTCTCTGCTGTGTGTTTTTCTGGGCTACAATGAGAAGTACAAGGGTTACAGGTGCCTTCATCCACCTACAGGGAGAGTCTACATCAACAGACATGTTCTTTTTGATGAGTACAAGCTTCCTTTTGCCTCTACATATTCTTATCTTCATCAAAATGAAACTTCTCCCTTGCTTTCGGCTTGGCAGCAGAGTTTTATGCATTCTACTTCTCAACCTGCGTCTGGAGATAAAGCTCCTTGTACTCAACGTGATCAAGTGTCTCGAGTGCGATCTCAACCTGTACTTCGTGCTTCACCGTTACAAACTGTTCCTCCTGTCAGTTCAACAAGGTTCTCTAGTGTCTCTTCTGAGAATAATGTGTTGAGAAGAACAGGTGCAATTGAATCAGATCACTCTAACTCATCTGGTTCTGATTCAAGCTCAGAGAAAACTCCTCTGATTCAGTTCGGGTCCTTACCGTATATTCAACTTCTTGGATCTTCGGACTTAGCAAAGTCGACATCTTTAGCAACTGATAAAAATCTGATGTTATCTCCTCTGTCTGAGAAATCACCTAAAGTCTCAAGCTCCACTGAAACAGTTCAACAAACTTCTACTACACAACAACAAGTCAGAGACGTTCCAAATCAATCTAATCATCCTATGGTTACTCGCTCAAAAGTGGGAATCTCTAAACCAAATCCTAGATATGTTCTCTTTACAGTGACTTCCACTCCTCAAGAACCAAAAACGGTGAAAGAAGCTTTGAGACATCCTGGCTGGAATGCTGCTATGACAGAGGAAATGGTCTCCTTTGATGAAACAGACACCTACACTCTTGTTCCTTATCAACCTGATATGCATATTCTTGGCTGCAGATGGATAAATCGAGTAAAATTAAATGCAGATGGAACTGTAAAATGTCTGAGATCTAGACTGGTTGTCAAAGGGTATGATCAGGAAGAAGGGATTGACTACATGGATACATACAGTCCTGTAGTGAAATCACCTACAATCCGAGCAATACTTCATCTTGCCACAGTGAATAAGTGGGATATCAGACAACTAGATGTCAAGCATGCTTTTCTCTATGGAGATTTGAAAGAAACTGTTTATATGCATCAACCTCCTGGTTTCATCAATCCTGAGAAACCTGCTCATGTTTGCAAACTAAACAAAGCAATATATGGTTTGAAACAAGCCCCTAGAGCATGGTTCAACAAATTTAGTGATTTTCTGATTGAGTTTGGATTCATCTGTAGTATTCGTGATCCTTCTCTGTTTATATACAAGAGAAATGGAGACATCATCCTGCTACTACTCTATGTAGATGACATCGCTCTAACAGGGAGCAACTCTGTTCTGATTAGTACTCTGCTTGAAGCTCTTAACAGAGAATTCAAGATGAAAGATTTGGGGCTGTTTCATTATTTTCTGGGTCTGCAAGCCAACTTCACTTCAGATGGTCTGTTTTTAAACCAAGAAAAATATGCAGAAGATCTTCTCCACATCTCTGGAATGTCAGGTTGTACTCCAGTGGCTACACCTCTTCCTCTACAGCTTCACAGAGTTCCAGACACTTCAGACTTGTTCCCTCAGCCTACTTACTTCAGAAGCTTGGCTGGGAAATTGCAGTACCTAACTTTAACAAGACCAGATCTTCAATTTGCTGTGAATTATATTTGTCAAAAAATGCATGCTCCAACAGATAATGATTTTCAGCTTCTCAAACGTATTCTGAGGTATCTCCGTGGTACAACTGGGTTCGGTCTCTCCTTCAACACTCAGACAGACTCAAAGGTTAGAGCTTACAGCGATAGTGATTGGGGAGGATGTCCCACGACTAGAAGATCCACTGGAGGTTTCTGTACCTTCTTGGGCTCAAATCTCATATCTTGGTCTGCTCAAAAGCAGGAATCTGTCTCACGAAGTTCTACAGAAGCTGAGTATCGTACATTATCAGATACCGCAGCGGAAGTAGTCTGGCTCACTAATCTTATGAGTGAAATTGGTATTCCTGTTTCTTCTCCACCGGAATTATTCTGTGACAGTTTATCAGCGGTTTATCTATCTGCTACTCCAGCGATGCACAAGAAATCTAAGCATTTTGAAGTAAATTTTCATTTCGTGCGAGAGAAGGTAGCTATGGGAAAGTTAATTGTTCATCACATTCCAGGTTTACTTCAATTGGCCGATATATTTACAAAATCCTTGGCTTGTCATACCTTTCAAGCTCTACGTTTCAAACTTGGTGTGGTTTGTTCACCCACCCAAAGTTTGAGGGGGTATGTAGACAGAGATGACAAGGCGAAGAGAATTTGGAAGCAAAAGGAAACATCAGTTTCAAAAACGTGTTATGGTTCTGAAACAGAGAAGATGAAGGAGACAATGGGCCTGAGAGATAATCTGGAAATTGGTGTGACTCCAAGGGCTGAGACAAGTTTTACTCTACAAGGAATGGGCCTACATGAAAGAGAAGAGAAGCCCATTCAGAATCAGAATCCTACAACGGCTAGCACGAGACTTGAGAGAGAAAGAAAGGAACAGGACAAAGCTTGTGGTCCTGCTGCGTACGGACTGCGGGAGCCAATAACATTGAAGAATAGCGTCCAGCAGCTGGCATCCAATGAAGATACAAAGACCTAATTGAAAGCAAACGATAGTTCTAGGGTTTTCTGATTCTAGTATAAATACTTCTCTTAAGTTGTAAAGAACTTTAAGCAAAGAAATACATAATGAAAAGCTTCAGTTTATCTTTGTTTTAAGTACAAAATCAAACACTCTCCTCTGCTTTCAATTGTGACGGTAGCAGGGGTAGCGATCGGTCGCAAAACAGCCTCCTTGGAAGGCGGTTGTCGTGGTTATCTTCTCCTGTTAACAAATTAAAAAAAAAGTGTCAGATGTTGAAGAGTTGATATAGAAGATGAAATAAATACTTTATAGAACAGGAGAACAAGTTGTAAATAGCAGATCTGTAAAATCACAAAAAACCCTAGTTTGCAAAAATCAAAATTAAGTAAAAAAGATGAGCAAATCAAAGACTGTGCTCTGTGTGAAGTGAAAACAGAGTAGATATATAGTCAATGTTAGCGAGAGATGCTATTGGATGAACAAACATATATGCAGGTGTGGATGTGCAAAAGAGATAGGGAAGAAGATGACAGTCAAAAACTCACCTTCCATGACTAATCTCTAAACGCTGCAGGAGAAGGCCGAAACTCGAGATTTTCAGTAGGGGGAGTTGGAGAGGTGAAAGGTATGGGAGAGGAGATGAAAAGGAGACTAGGGTTTGTAAGAGAATTCAAAATGATTTGAATAGTTAAAAGGAACCAGATCCAGATCTAGAAAATAGGTAAGTCCGGTTAGAGATAACCAACTCAAAACTGCTTACAATCTATAAAGAGGACAATACAGTCTTTTTGTCTAAGGGAAGTATGTCACAAGTCATAAATGGTTTAATGTGAATGTGTAAAGTGAGAAAGTGGCTCAGGAAGTAATAAACTCTTGTTAATAGGAGTATATTTTGATCCATTTGTTTTTTTTTGTTAATATAGTAGGAGTATATTTTATTTCATGTATTTTTTTGGACGAGAATAAATTTATACTGCTCGTCCTTTCTATGAAATGGTGCCGAGAGACATGTTGCTACATCCAATAAGGTTGTTGGTTGTATTTTTTTTCCTTGGTATTATACTACTTATGTCAAGGAAATAATCTTTTTCGATAATAAAAAATAATTATAAGGAAGAAACAAAAACAAAATCTTTTAATAATGTATTTTATTTAGGCTTTTATTTATCACAATATCCCTCTTTGGATTTATGTCTAAATCTACAATTCTATGGCTGTTTTTCAGTTTTTTTCTTGCATGGTAAATATGCAAAGGATGTTAATCTCACATGGAGAGAAGTAGAACAGTGCGTGAAATAATCTCACCTAACTTGATTTTTGTTACTAATATGCTCCTTTGTTAATAGAATGTGCAGAAGATGATGGATTGGGCGAAACTTACTTAAAAATGTATTTTGTCACTAAACTTGTCAATATCCCTCTTTGATTCATGTCTACATCTACAATTCTATGATTTTGAAAAAAAATCAAATATAGCTTATATATTTCAAAGTTTATCTAATAATTGAATCCTCACTATCCCTCCATCAGTTTCCCAGTTCTACACGAATTCGATTCCCCAAATAAAGACAAATAGTATTCCCACAGCCAAAAAGGATAAAATAAAATAAATAATACGGAAAATACATGCGTAGTGGGAAACAGCTGCAAATCCACGTGTTCGCCCACGTAAATTGATTTAATTTCTCTTTGAATATTTTATCATCCACGAAATATACAGATATAGTAGGTTCTTATATTTTTCGACAAATTTTAACAAAAATAGTAGTATTGGACTGTGGCTTGGTCGCGCGTTAGCGCACGCAGTAACTGCGGCTTTAGGAAACGAGACGTGATTAGTAGAGTTGGGATATGGATTATATTAAAAAGGCGGCTTCTAATGAATTAAAGAGACTCTAAATTCAATTTTTAGCATCCCGTAGATGGTTGATCANTAAAAAAAAAAAAAAAAAAAAAAAAAAAAAAAAAAAAAAGCATCCCGTAGATGCTTCCATCTCCAGCTTCTGATCTGGACAGTCTGGTCCTAGGAGGACTTGTGTATAACACTTTGACTATTAACCAAGAGTAATCCAATTTTGACGTGTATGTAAATCATTTATAGCAAACTTTGGATGAAAAGATAATTCTACATACAAAAACACTTTTCTTTATGGTTTGACCAAATTAAAATATTTTCTTTTGATGTTTGAATAGTGTACTTACGGCCCCTAGTAATGGTCTTGCCAGATTTTGACATTATTTAAAATTACGTATACGACGTTAAAAGTAACTCGTTACATTTTAGTTTACTCCCTTTACTTATCTCAAAAATGACGTCGTGCTGCTTAGAGCATCTTCAATTCATTACTATTTTCATCTTTATAATAGCATTTAGACATGAAATTGTTCCAACCCACTTCTATTTTTTCTTTTATAATATTTTTTTTCTATTTATAGAAAAAGAAATAACATTCCTCTATTTCTACTTGATATTTTAAAAGATTACTATTTTAGAAAAATACATTGGAGCATATCTTACCTTTATAATAGAGTTCTCTTATTTTAAATGTGAAAATAACAAAATACATTGGAGATGGTCTTAGTGAAATGATAAGATTTTTTTTAGATATATATATATATATATAATACGTAAATGACATTAGATAAAAATAGGAAGAGTATACAGATTTCTTAATTGTATGTATCAGGAGATATGGAAGATAAACTTAATCCAATGGTCAATATTAAAATATAAATCAATATATTTTAATAAAAAAATTATCATTATCTATTATATACTATTCCATATTAGTTTAGGAAATTAGTTTGATTTATTCTCTATATAAATTTTGCATCTTGTAACATTATTTTCATGAGAGTCTAATATAATTCTTCTATAAACATTTTTGTTTATTTACTTTCATAAATTTTTCATGGTATCAGAGCCTAAACAAAACTAAAAACATCTTCATCATCTCGTTGTTCTTGCAAAAATCGCAAAAAACAACACATCTTTTTCAAAAAAAAAATAATTTTTTTTGTGTCTCGGCATATTTGATACACAAAACATCTATTCAAAACATCAACTAATCTTTCATCATCAACTTCCATATGGCAATCAGCTCACGGAAGAAGATATTTTTTGACGGCAGTCTACCAGCAGCCGATTCAACCTACCGTGAAGATTAGATAGCAAACAATTTTCTCACTGTAGGATGGATAAAACAAACATCTATCTCAACTCCCGGAATGACAGAAAACTTATGAGACATTCATCAAGTTTCTGCAACATCATAAACCATCGTTGTTTCAAAAGAATTTGAGTTATTTATACTACTATATTTGTAAGATTGTCCAATCTCATATTGTTACCGTGTATGAGCTTGAGGGAGGGTATCATGAGATCTGAAAGATAGCAATATTAAAATATACATCAATATATTAGAATATGAAACTTATCATTATCTATTATATACTATTCCGTATTAGTTTATGAAATTAGTTTGATTTATTCTCTATATAAACTATGCATCTTGTAACATTATTTTCATGAGAGTCTAATATATTTTTTTCATAAATACTTTTGTGTTCTTCACTTTCATAAATTTATCGGTATGTACTAAAAACAACGATCTTAATGCAATATTACATAACTGGTGGACCATAAATTAAGGCAAAACAAAACATATCGTCAGGTAATCTATTATATTAAAACAGAAGTCATAACTTCTAATTGATGTATGATTTTTAATAAAATGGACTATAACTAGAATTAACCACATGACATTTTCAATCATCATTATTCTTTATATTACATAGAATATACTACATTATTCCATCATTAATAATCTTAATATTATATAAAAACACAATAACTTTCTAATATTTTAGGGATTTCATAAATAAGAATAACAATATATGAAACTCAAATCATATATATATATATATATCAGAATTTTGAAAAAACTGTTTATAAATATTTTAACACAACTTAATTTTCAAAAATTATATGTAAATGTTTTAACCAATTTCGTTATTATTTTTGACATATTATTATACACTAATATATCCAATTGCTATATACAAAATGAAAAAAAAAAATTTTTTTATCAATTATACAATCCAAATAAAATATATTAAAATAAAATCATTATGTCTATAAATATTTTAAAAATATATTAATTTTCTAAAAATATATATATGTAAATATTTCACTAATTTTTTAATTAGCAATGAAATATTATTATGCAATATTTGAAGGCAGATAAAAATTCAACATAAATTAAATACAAAATAATTATCAAATATGTTTTTCCATGCACATATTAATTTTTTTTAAAACTAAAGACAAATACAAAAATATAAATATATAATAATAAGAATCAAATACATGTGATGGTTTTAGACATTTTACAACATGTAAACTATAAATTATTTTATTTGAAATATTTAAAGAAAAATTCAAATATATGACTAAAATTAAATCTAATATATATATATATAACTAAAAATTTAATTAAATTATTTATAATATTAATATATGAGTTTTTAAATTTAATTTTTTAACTATCTTATTTAGTAAAAAATTACATTATCTTTGCAGTGTTTTAATATTCTACCAAATTATATTTCTATTTATTATTTATTTATTCAGTAATAAAATACTAGTATAACAAATAAAAAATAAAAGAATTCATGTGAAAGTTTGAAACAATTTATTTGATGAAAAAAATATACTCTAATATTATTATGTGTGATTTTTTTCTTAAAATGGATCCAATGAACCATCCATAGAAATCAGTTAACATCATTTATTATTAATAATAATATAATTTAAATGTAGCATGAATAATATTTTTCCTAATAAACCGAAAACATAACCACAATATCTTTTGATATCTTTTAATTTCAAAAAAATCAAAAAATCTGTTTGAAAAGATTTTAAAAAGATCTTAAATTTCAAAACTTATATGTTAATATTTTCACTAATTTTTTTAGTTAGGTTTGAAATATAATTTAGCATTAATATATTCAGTTATCAATTATAAAATGAAATAAAAATATTCTATTATATTTTTATCTATTATATAATCACAATCAATCATTTTAAATTTATTATTTGATTTAAATACAATATCATAATTTTTACAAATTTCGTAATTATAATTGAAATATATATTATTATGCATTAATAAGTATATTTTTATTGTTTACAATCCGTCACATATTAATTTGTTTAATAAATAAAAATAAATACAATAAAATAAATATATAATAAGAGACAAAAAATACATGAAACAATTTTAAACAATTGATTATTTACAGCATGTAAACTATAAGTTATTATATTTGTAATAATTATAAAACATTAAAATTAAAAATGTATACCATTATTAATTTAAAATAAATATATATATATATAATAGAAAATAATATCTGCACGGTTGTACGGATCGGAAATTTCTAGTTAACTTTTAAAACACTATTAAAGTCCAGCGTCAGCGTAAGTCCTGATCGCAAATTAAATGTTGACTAAAAGTTACGAAATGCATTAGTTTAGTTCAACCGAAACTAACAAATCCGAATCTAAAATACGGTCAGAATCATACCGCATGATGCAAACAAGTCAAGTAAAACCAACTACGTATACCTCCGACACGGATCTTAAGTTACGGACATACACATGAACTGCAGATCTATAATAAAGTAAAACGTAATTAATTTTTGATGCCTTAAGGAATCTCATTTAATTTGAATTTTGTCACTAAGTTCGCCTACTAAACGTCTAAACCTGATGGTGAAGTGACAAGCTTCGGTCATTTCCGTGTTAGCAAAAGAGGAGGAAGGAGAAAACATTACAACCGGCCTAGAAATATATATCCAAAGCTGGTCAGATTCATCCGACAAGATCTGAGATTGAACGGTGTGTAATGTCCTAATGGTATAGTTCCAACGGCTCATTATTTTTCTTTCTAAAATTATAGGAAAGTACGTCTAGGGAAGAATATAATTGCTGTGATTAAAAAAATGATTTGGGGTACGGTCAATGACCCAAATGAGTAGAATGAGATTGTTTTTTTTTTTTTTACGAATCATTATATTATATTAGGTTTGCAGATATAAAACGTGACCTTATCTTGAAAAAAAACACAGAACTTTTTTTTCTTTATCAACAAAAAAACACACAGAACTATATCATTAACTTTCAGGCACGCATTAGTAAGTTTGGTAGACGCTGAAACACCATCACTCATTAAATCTTATCATAGATCTGCACTCGAAAATCACCTAATTTGTATAATATTAGTGGAATTAGCAACATATATATACACGCCAGAGCCGGTCATGAGATTTTGAAAACTGTAGGCGACTCAAGAAGAAATTTAATAATTTGGGAGCCAATTTTTTTTAATGAATTTAGAGGTTTATATTCATGTAATTTTTTTTTTCAAAAATTTTGAAGACTTAAACCAAATGTTTCATTAGACTTGACTCAGAATCCGGTTTTGATACACATTCAGTGTATCAACAACTGAAAATATACACTTTTTGTTAAAAAAAATTTAATATGCATAGTCTATACGGCCATACCGTTTTAATACACATTAGGATAAATAAGTTTTATAGACATTGATGAAACTCATTTTGTTATAGAATTTACATATATACGAAAATACTAAATACATGGATTAACCAATCGAGGATGGTTTAATGGTCTTGAGGAAACTTCGGCTCCAATACGGATCCGGTTATGAATCTTGCTGGTCACTTGAAAATTAACATTGTGACATCGCCAAAGGACCGACACACAAGCCAATAACGTAAACTGCAAACATATAGCTAATTTAGACTCACTTCTGTGAAGGCAAGGATACCTCGGTATAGTTCAAAGAAAAATAACTACAAGGATTACACTACAAAAGAGAGTACTACGTACCACCCTCCATGCTTAATCTTTGAGTTTGTCAACGTGAAGATCACGAATTATTAAAGGATGATGGATCGTAGCGACTGATAGCATTTGCTGAGGCCCAAATCCAAACTTATAGAAATACGAAACTGTGGCCCAGTTATCACACATTAAAAAAGAAACAACGACAAAAAAAAAACAGTCACACGTGCGTGTCTATAAAATCGTCGTAGAGAATTTTATCTAGTCGGTTTCTCCACCATTGACCATCGCTCCGTTTTTACCGCGTCTTCAAACAAAAACTAATAATTTTGACCCCCTTTTTTTTACCTTGAAAAATATCTCAAACCCCCAAAAACCTAACCTCAAACGAAAACGACAAAAATATCACACATTCATTCATTCATTCTCTCTGGCCAAATTTGTCAGCAATCGAGATTGCGAATTTGAATCGATGATTTCTAGGGATCCAGCCAAATCACACCACCACATGAAAGCCTCCGCCGTCGCGCCTTCGTCGGCCTCAATCCCGCTGACGCAATCGTCGTCGTGGCTTGAGGTTCGTCTGTTCTACGTCCGAATCGCCCCCTGCGTCGTCGAGAACGTCCCCGACTCCCTCACCCTCCGCCACCCTCGCCGAGAGACCGGCGCTTCCCTCGAGGTCAACGGCGCTCGCGTTCCCCCCTCGGAGACGGCGTCTCTGAAGCTCCGGCGCGACAGAGTCGACCGTGAGTCGTCGGAGGTGACGTACGTGAGCACGGAGGCAGTGCGGGTGACGGGGTGCGTGGATTTCGAGGTGTACGATAAGGAGGAAATGGTGCTGTGCGGGAATCTTGATAGGATCGAAGGTGCTTGGGATAACGGAACTGTTAGCGATCCCAAGACTGGTTGGGGCATGGATTGTTACATGGCCTTGCCTTCTTCTTCCTCCTCTTCCTCTTCCTCTCCGTTTTTCAGGCCCAAGCTCGGCGTTGCTTCTCCCTCCCTTGAGGTTTATATTGCTGGCTGTTGCGGCGGTGTTCCCGTGATTTTGACTAAGACCATTCAGGCGAGTCCGAGGAGGAAGGTGGCTAGGCACGTCACGCTCGACGCTATCCCTGAGGACGAGGAAGAAGTTGACAAGGACGAGCTAGACATTGTTACCAATGGTGATGAATTCGCAAGGCAACAACAGAAAGTATAGATTTGATGATTCTTTGGGATTTTACATCTTGATAATTGTTCAACGATTTTACTTTGGACTTGTAATGCAGATGATGGAGTCAGATGTTGATGAGTACGATGATGAGTCTGAAATTAAAATGGGGCAGAGGTACTACTACCCTGAAGGGATGTACGTGGATGAGGATGGTGAACTCACTTGGTTCAATGCAGGTGTCAGAGTTGGAGTTGGGATAGGTCTTGGGATGTGTCTTGGCGTTGGCATTGGAGTTGGGTTGCTCATGCGTTCTTATCAAGCTACTACTAGTAACCTTCGTAGGAGGTTCTTCTGATCATCCATCTACTTGAGAGACCTATGTCTGACATGTATGAATGGTGGGAACTCTATGAATGAATTCCGCAGTGGAGGAGGAGGGGGTTATAGAAAGCAAAAAAAAAAGAAAGTGGAGATAGAATTTTGGTAGATAGAGCTGTATAGAGAGGGTTCTTTTTCGTTTTCATCTCCTATAGTCGGCTTTGTTCATATATAAGTTACATCACAAGTGAATGTTCCCGTCTTGTCTCGAGTCAAAAGTGTTTTTTGTTTTTGTTTTTATCCAAGTCTTTTTGTATATGCTTGTGTGTTTGTTCCTGGTCAAGAAGAAATAATATGGCATAGGAAGTGTGTACATGTTGTTTTCACTTGGTTTTAGCATTGTAAACGTCATAAGCTGTTTTATACTGTTAACCTGGAACGGCGTCGTATTACGGCGAGGATCAGCATTTACCATTTAGATTCGGACCAAATAGTATATAAGCTCTCTAATTTCAAGTTTTAGCCCCTGTATTGTTGGGAATTTACAGCATCCAACCCCTAGTTCCCAAAATTTCTAAGATATCTTTTTAGTCCTCCTCCTCGAGAGTAAGCGAGAAGAAGCAGATGAGCAAGATCCGTCCTTCTGCTACAATGTCCCATCGTGAACAGCCCTCACCAGCGTCTCCCCTCGTCGTCACACTCAACTGCGTCGAGGATTGTGCGCTCGAGCAAGACTCACTCTCCGGCGTCGCTGGCGTCGAATACGTCCCTCTCAGCCGCATCGCCGACGGCAAGATCGAGTCCGCAACCGCCGTCCTCCTCCACTCCCTCGCTTACCTTCCGCGTGCAGCTCAGCGCCGTCTCCGTCCTCACCAGCTCATCCTATGCCTCGGCTCCGCCGATCGCGCCGTCGATTCGACTCTCGCCGCCGACCTAGGTCTCCGTCTCGTCCATGTCGATACTTCCCGAGCTGAGGAGATCGCGGATACAGTGATGGCGCTCATCCTTGGACTCCTCAGGCGGACGCACTTGCTCTCTCGCCACGCGCTATCGGCTTCCGGATGGCTCGGATCGCTTCAGCCGCTTTGCAGGGGAATGAGAAGGTGCCGTGGTATGGTTTTAGGTATAATCGGTAGATCTGTATCTGCTCGTTATCTAGCGAGCAGGAGCTTGGCTTTCAAGATGAGTGTGCTCTACTTTGATGTCCCTGAGGTGTGTGTATGAATCTCTCTCTTGAGCTGGCTAATTAGTATATATATTCAACTCGTAGCTTAAATTGTAAATGGTTTGCGTTTGCATCTGTTCAGGGAGAGGAAGAACGAATCAGGCCCTCGAGGTTCCCACGTGCTGCTCGAAGAATGGATACATTGAATGATCTACTAGCAGCTAGCGATGTCATTTCTCTTCACTGTGCGTTAACTGACAACACTGTTCAGATACTCAACGCTGAGTGTTTGCAGCATATCAAACCTGGTATCCATCTTTTATTGTCTCAAATGGATGTTTGATTTCTCCATCAATGAAGATTATTAAGTTGATTTTTTTTTTCTTTTAATGTTCGTTAGGGGCTTTTCTTGTGAATACCGGAAGCTGCCAGCTGCTTGATGATTGTGCTGTGAAACAGCTTCTTATTGATGGCACCATAGCTGGTTGCGCCATTGATGGTGCTGAAGGTCCTCAATGGATGGAAGCATGGGTATGGATTTCTTCTTTTCCCTTTGTGTCTGCTTATGCTCTTATTTGATCCGGAATTCATTATCAATCTTGCTTCAATGCGCAGGTGAAGGAAATGCCGAATGTGCTAATCCTACCTCGTAGTGCAGATTACAGTGAGGAAGTATGGATGGAGATAAGAGAAAAGGCCATCTCTATCTTGCAATCGTTTTTCTTAGATGGTGTGATACCAACCAACACTGTTTCTGATGAGGAAGTTGAGGAAACTGAAGATGAAGATGTATCACCTATCAGACGTGACAAATTAGCACTAGTGGAAACCATCGGTAGGCAACAGGGAGAAAGTACTCTCACCAGCACTGAGATCGTTCCTGTAGAGACTAGTGAGTTTAAGGAATCTCTGAGCCCCGGTCAGCTACCTGAAGTAAGACGCAGCAGATCCGGTAAGAAAGCCAAAAAGAGGCATTCACAGCAAAAGTACATGCAAAGAGCAGAGGGTTCTTCAGGACTACATGAAGATGGTAGTACTTCACGAAGAGATGATATTGCAATGAGTGACAGTGAAGAAGTACTAAGTTCTAGTTCTAGATGTGTTTCCCCTGAGGATTCTTCAAGAAGCAGGAAAACACCACTTGAAGTAATGCAACAACTGTCTTCTTCCCAAAACCAGCTTGTAAGGTCAAGCAAGAAGTTCATCGGAAAGTCAAGTGAACTGCTGAAAGATGGATATGTGATAGCCATGTATGCAAAAGACCTCTCGGGTCTGCATGTTTCAAGGCAAAGAACGAAAAACGGTGGTTGGTTCCTCGATACTTTGTCTAATGTGTCCAAACGGGATCCGGCTGCCCAATTCATTATCGCATACAGAAACAAGGTAAACCCTTTTTTTCCCTCTTCCTTGTAATTTACCTTGCTGGCAATGCATAGTGAGGTTGAAAGTTGTTGGAAATGTCAACCAAGAAGCTAGGTGAATAGAAAATGACCCGCCACGTAGTTGTGTAGTTGGATTGAGCGGTATCTCATTGATTAGAAAAGTTATTATATATTTTATATGAATGGCTAATTGGTACTGGTGGATGAAATTGTTTGTTCTCCAGGACACTGTGGGTCTGAGATCATTTGCTGCGGGTGGGAAGTTATTGCAGGTACCTCTTTTACATTACACAGTTACGTGAGTTGGTAAGTCAAACGTTTTTGAAGGAAATAAACTAGAACTCGTTGTATGCAGATCAATAGAAGAATGGAGTTTGTGTTTGCTAGCCACAGTTTCGACGTGTGGGAGAGTTGGAGTCTAGAAGGTTCTTTGGACGAATGCAGGCTTGTCAATTGCAGGAATTCTTCTGTAAGTCTCTCTGTCACACCCCCATATACAATACAAATACAGGATGGAAAAAAACATGTTTGTTTGTCTGTTTCTTTGTAAATGTTTAACACAATGTTTGCAGGCGAGTTTGGAGGTGCGTGTGGAGATTCTGGCGATGGTAGGAGACGATGGCGTCACACGTTGGATCGATTGAGAAAAACAGAAGAGAGAAGAAACTAGATGTTTTCTTCTTTTGTGAGTTTCTCTCCTGTGGTTTTTTCTTCTTTCCTTTGTAGGATTCACATTTTTGTTGTTTACGATTTGTATCGTGTTGTCTGATTCGTAACGACCCCCTTATTACATATTATTTTCATCTGTAATGTGTGTGTGTGTGTTTGTTTCTAACCTCTTTTTTTTTATTCGGTATGCGGAAATATCCGATAAGCTAAGATTCTTAGATTGATGTTTGTGTTTGAAATTAGAGAGTAATATTTGTTGTTGTTTAGTGTGTTAGAATTTGGAATCAGATGTTTATGCTGCGTTTGTGTTCCACAGAGAAGAAACCGTCTGATGACTGACCTAAAACCACAAATGAAAAAACTGTGTGTTTTATATTGATTGGAACAGCAACAATCTGCTTCGGCGCCGAACCTCGGTAACAACTGATTAATTGATTGCTATCGTCGGCCACATGGCGCTTTACGAGCCGTCGATACGTGACGTAAGGCTTTGCTTGACGTCAGTGTAAGCAGATGGTTGTCCACATGTCTTGAAGCTGATAGTCCCACGCTGGGAACCAGAGGAACCGGCTCCTTACACGTGTTCGGCTAAAATATATTGCCCTTTATATCTAATCTACCTCTCCTCTTCTTCTCCCTCATATGGTATAGTCATCCACTCGCAACAACAAGTCAAGAGACTCTCTTTCAGACTTTGAAAGTGAGGTTCCGAGTTTTATGGTCTAATAAAAACCCTTAGCCATTATCGTTTGTTTCCACCCCATGAATATGAATTTACCGGGTCTCAGTACTACTATTCCCCACACGACAGCGCCGGCGACAACGATGAATGTTTCTGCAAGGAGCCAGACGATGTCGTTCAGTGAGGATCCAACAAAGAAGATTAGAAAGCCTTACACAATCACCAAGTCTAGAGAGAACTGGACGGAGCAGGAACACGACAAGTTCATTGAAGCTCTCCATTTGTATGCAAATCGACTTCTTTTTATACTTCTTCGTATTGTTCTTGTTCTTTTTCTTCTTGTAGTAAACTCAGCAGCTCTCCCTCTCTCTCTACTGACTGATTTACAGGTTTGACCGTGATTGGAAGAAGATAGAGGCCTTTGTTGGATCAAAAACAGTTATCCAGGTTATTATTCTTTACATTCCATTTGATTTCATCATCAGAATTGTCTGAGAAGAACATTTATCAGTGCTTTTGGATTTCTGAAATTCATGTTGAAGTTACTTTGTCTTTTTTTCTTTTTTAATTTCCTGAATTCGAGATCATATTTTCTGAGCTCTGCTTTTGATTTTTTCGTAGATAAGGAGCCACGCGCAGAAATACTTTCTAAAGGTTCAGAAGAATGGAACTAACGAACATCTTCCTCCTCCTCGACCCAAGAGGAAAGCTAATCATCCTTATCCCCAAAAGGCTTCCAAAAGTGGTACTAGTTTATTTTATTTTTAGGTTATCTTCCTACTCAGCTGCTTCTGTTATGTTCTGTCTCTTCAAATTCCTATCTGATTTTATTTTGTTTTGTTTGGTGCAGTGGCTCTTTCAACTTCAAACGCATTGCTTGAACATGAGTACTTGTACGCCACTCATCCACAACCATTGATTAGTACTCCTAATCATGGATTAATACGTCGGGGTGTTGTTATTACGCCAAATCCAGTGATCAAAGGTAATAAATGTTATTATATGTGCTTAAATTTCCTGTGTGTTGATGTGATCATCCAAACTTTTTTTTTTGTTTCTTTGAGCTGTTAATAAAATCTCAGGTTAATGAATTTTGTGATTGTAGAGGAATTGGGTGTCCCAGAGAACTGTTGCAGCACTAGTACTAGTAGTGTTAGAGATAATAAGCTGAGCACGAGAACAGTTACGGAGACAGATGACCAGAGAGGTACAAAGATCCTCTCTGTTCGTCTACTCTGATTACTTAGTTTGTCTGCCATATGTGCTGACTACCGAATTTGTGTGTTTTGCAACACAGTGATGCCGAATTTCGCTGAAGTTTACAGCTTTATTGGAAGTGTGTTTGATCCAAAAACAACTGGTCATGTTCAGAGGTTAAAGCAAATGGATCCAATCAATCTGGAAACGGTATGTGACAATCGTCAACTGGCTCGAGAACATTTCTTAAATGTAGTCTAACTTTTTTTTTTGTTCATCAGGTTCTCTTATTGATGAGAAACTTGTCTGTAAACCTGACAAGCCCCGAGTTTGAAGAACAAGTAAGTGTTAGCTCACAGCTTCATAAAGTTTGCTAAATTTTAATTTTTGGCTTACGGCATGATTACTCTGTTCTATTCAGCGGAGGTTAATATCATCATACAACGGTGAAGAGAGACTAGGTTAGGTACAATGACAAGTGAGAGAGGAATTGAACACTGCTACTCTCTTTCTCTTGAGCTTTCGCGTGTTGAGCTCTCGTTGACCGCGACTGGACCAAATGAGTGAGGCGGTTGTACTTGTACATACGAGTCAAAAGAGTTTTGAATGTTTTGATCTTAGGTGTTAGATAAAGCCTGCAGCGTAGAAAGATATAATATATATAGCGTTTGTTTTATAATATCCAATCGCTACTCGTTAAGTTTTCTTTTCTTTAATATAATATGGAATGGACTATGACGTTCCTGGTTTTGCAAAGCTCTGAAGGCTGAACACTCTTTGGGCATGTGTTAATCTGTTTCACGTTATTGTTATAAATGGATTAACCTACTGAATCATCACTAAGAATAACTTCGGTAACTGAATTAAAATGGGCTGTGTAGAAAAGGCTTTAGTAAACCAAGGGTTCTGTTCCAGATCTTTGGGCATGTGATTAGCCTATGATTGTAGTACTCCCCATGTGTTATATGATTCTCTGCCTCTTAATGCTGGTGAAAGAAATGCATGCACTCTTCGCATGGAGAAGATTTTTCTTTTGTCTGAACATGGTTCACATTGAATGCAGGGTCGAGCCCAGTACAAACAACATTCAAATTGAATTAAATCCTAGTTATGTAATCCATAAAGCAACTATTCGAACCAATTCCTACGGCCCCATAGCCCATTTTCTATGAGAACAATGACTATGAGTTGTTTGGGAGATAGGAGCCGGTCTTCAATGTATTTTTCTTAATTGTTTTCTTCCTCTTATCACATGTGACACCTTTCGTTTAACTCTATTTGCGGAAATCACTATCAGTCACTCTCATATGATAGTTTTTGCCTACTTACCAACATAATTCTGATTTTAGTCAATATATATGATAATTTTGTTATATAAAAAAGTTAAGGTAATGTGACGTGTTGATATATTTAATTTATTGTAATCTTAACATTACTTAGTTGGTATGAAATGAATAATTGTTGAATATGATAGAGCGATAATTGGTTTTGTCTTTTTAGCCCCACCCATTTTAGGAGGCAACCTAAAAATATTCGAGGCCGCACCAAAAAGTTATTCTCTCTCAATTCATTCATTGCTATATTTTAAGAGCAAAACCGAACTTTTGATACTTTTTCTCTAACAGAAGTTTTTATTCCCTTGATATTCGTTACAGCGTACAAGAGGATATCCATATCTAACACACAGCAAACTATGTTTTTTTTGTCACGAACAACAAACTATGTTAAAACTGGAAAAAAAAAAGAATGAGAAGAAGCAAAATAATGTTAAGGTCTAGATTGAGTCAAAAAGAAGAAATGAAAAGAGTAGTTTAGAGATGTAAGTAAAACTCCACAGATTGAATACTGAACTGAACCGTACCTCACTCACCATAACACACTAACGGCTATCTATCGCGTCGTCATTGATTGATGCATTTACCCAACAAAACTAAAGCGTTCTTCAGCAAAACAACAACGTCTGCATAGTCGATAAGGGTAACAAAGTCATTTCCAACGAACCACTCTCACTGTCAGACCAAAGATATAATAATTACATGGAGACAGAAACTCAAAAAGACAGCTCATCCTCCACAACACAGTTCACTGAAAGCCCCCCTCTTCTTTAAATTCCCTTTTTATTTTTTAATTTATTTAAATAAATAATCAGCTGTTTTTCCTAGATTCCGTGATTTCGATTCAACACACTTCGATGCGGTGATAAAAAAGCCTAGATTTTGGCCGGAGTTTTCGACTTTTATTCGCCGGCAAGTTTGTTCTACGAAGATGTCGGTGTTCGATGCTGCTATCGTCAATACAGAGCTCTCTAAACCGACGTCGATCTTCGGTCTCCGGCTATGGGTCGTCATCGGAATCCTACTCGGATCTCTAATCGTCATCGCCCTCTTCCTCCTCTCCCTCTGCCTAACCTCCCGCCGCAAAAACCGCAAACCTCGAGCAGATTTCGCCTCCGCCGCCGTCGCCACGCCGCCGATATCCAAGGAGATCAAAGAGATCGTTCCGACGCTGGCGGGGGAGATCCAGGTGGATATAGGGAAGATGGAGCATAGAGTGGTGTTCTCGGATCGAGTGTCGAGCGGAGAGAGCAGAGGAACGGCGAGTGCGAGCGAGACGGCGTCGTATTCGGGGAGCGGGAACGTGGGTCCCGAGGTATCGCATCTGGGGTGGGGAAGGTGGTATACTCTGAGGGAGCTTGAGGCGGCGACGAATGGGCTGTGTGAGGAGAATGTGATAGGAGAAGGTGGTTACGGGATTGTGTATCGTGGCGTTTTGACCGACGGTACTAAAGTCGCTGTCAAGAACTTGCTTAATAACAGGTCTGATTACTTTTCTAAATATTGATTCTTTTTAGCTGGTTTCCTTATTAGGGTTTGGTTGGACTTGTTGTTTTGCTCTAAAGTTTGGTCCTTAACTCTGTTTCTTAGATGCATTGAAGTGGGTGTTTCAGGGGGTTATGTGTGTATAGGAGAAGAACGATGAGGGTTAAGATTTGATAGAGATCAGAGTGGTCCTTGAATGTTTGTTTTTGTTATTGGATTCATATGTATTAGATTATATGTCATGGGTCATATGTGGTTTTGATGGGTAATGTCTATACTAATAAGTAGTGTCTATGCTTTTGGATTTTGATCACTCTATCGAGTGTGTAAGATTTTTATGTGAATCTTAAAAATTTACAGGGGGCAGGCAGAAAAGGAATTCAAAGTAGAAGTGGAAGTGATTGGGCGTGTGCGGCACAAGAATCTCGTTAGGCTTTTAGGTTATTGCGTTGAAGGTGCTTACAGGTAAATTATGCTGCTGCTGCTGCTACTCATTATTCCTTTTTTTTTTCTTGGGGAGGTATAAAAACAAAAGAAAGAAATGTGTTGATCTAATGTTCTGCTACTTACAGGATGCTGGTGTATGACTTTGTGGATAATGGCAATTTGGAGCAATGGATTCACGGTGATGTTGGTGATGTCAGCCCTCTTACTTGGGATATCCGTATGAACATTATACTAGGGATGGCTAAAGGGTAATTCTTGATAATATTTAAGTACAAATAGATTCATCTCTATGTTTATAGTCGATCTTTGTAACATTATAATTCTTCGGTGTAGATTGGCGTATCTACACGAGGGTCTTGAACCAAAAGTGGTTCACCGGGATATAAAATCGGGAAATATATTGCTTGATCGCCAGTGGAATGCCAAGGTTTCAGATTTTGGACTTGCTAAGCTCTTGGGTTCCGACAGCAGTTATGTGACAACCCGTGTCATGGGAACCTTCGGGTAAAACTCTCTCCCGTGATCATGCTAAGATAATATTTGTGAATATCTGGATCTTTAGGAAATAACTTTGTACTTGTTCAGATATGTAGCGCCGGAATATGCTTGCACCGGAATGTTAAACGAGAAGAGTGACATATACAGTTTTGGAATATTAATCATGGAGATTATCACTGGAAGAAACCCTGTTGATTATAGTCGCCCTCAAGGCGAGGTATGTGCTTTTGTGGACCCTCCTTGTTTCTATTCCTCTCTCTTAGATTTTTATACATGTTTCTCTTTGTTGTGTGTGTGGGTTTATAGACGAATCTAGTGGACTGGCTGAAAACAATGGTAGGAAACAGAAGATCAGAAGAAGTGGTTGATCCCAAAATAGCGGAACCACCGTCCTCAAAGGCTCTTAAACGAGTGTTGCTAGTTGCTTTGCGTTGTGTGGATCCTGACGCAAACAAGAGACCTAAAATGGGACATATCATTCATATGCTTGAAGCTGAAGACTCACTCTATCGCGATGTAAGCTTTTTTTTTGTCTTTACATTTATTCTTTACGAGTTAAAATAATGTCTAAATGGTGGGGCGATGTTTTTTTTTTGGCAGGAGCGCCGAACAACGAGGGACCATGGAAGCCGCGATAAGCAAGAGACAGCGGGTAGTGAAAGCGGGGAGAGCGGTTCACGGCATCATCAGCAAAAGCTAAGATGAAAAAGAGGATCATCATCATTTTAAGTGACTTTGCTTCTCTCACACACGACCCATTCCATTTCAATTGATTCTTATTATTATTGTTGTTGTGTTACTTTCACTCCCATGATATTTTTCATTCTTTTGGCTCTTGAGTTACGTCTAATTAACCTCTCTCTTTTTTTTTTCTCTTTTGTAATCTTTTGAACTATCACATGTGATATGTAATATATATAAATTATAAAAATGTAATTGTTTTGGACCAACCTAGACGCTATGTCCGTGCCCGTTGCATAATACGATTGGTGGATGGATAAAAACTTATCGCTTTAAGAACCGGTATGGCTGCAAAATGGACCCACAAGGATGCTTTAAGATCGCGTGATGTCGTGTGTATGACAGTATGAACCCACTAAATTATGGACTTATGTATAATGTATGTGCGCGATTATTATCTTGAAAAGTCCCAAGTTGCAAGAATTTTAAAACAGCTTAAAATTTTATAATGAAATTGGATAACTACTAGCTTGTGAACACAAGATAAGTGCACAGTCGTCACCCGAGAGACGACTGGAGTCTCTTCACGTGTAGGAGGATTAAAACTAAGAGGTAGACGGCATACAAGTAATATTTTTCTCATAAAGGGTAAAAGAAAAATGTCAAATGCGAATCTGTATAATTTCCATAAGTCATTCCAGATTCTGATACATGGATATTTCTTAAAGAAAACTAGTCATCTTAACAAAGCTTTTTGTATTGAGTATAAAAAATGCATGTATTGCGTACACAAACGTCAAAAACTCAAAATGTATGTATACATGCACCTTTAAAATGTTTGTTTGCTGACAAAACAACATATAAAAATAGTAATTTTCATTAACCAACATATTCTATTCATATTGTAAGTTTTTGTTCTGTTTTTACAAGGGTCTTATTAGTAATGCAATTTAAAATATCAGAAATCCAAATTGTCATAGCAGGCCTTTGGGAATGTTATTTACAAAAACTATTATCTCCCCATGGTTAATTTTGCAAAAAAAAAGAAAATTTCCCCATGATTAGAAAATGTTAAATACATCAGCTGGCCAGAATTGACTTTTTCGTATTTGATACAGAAACGCAACAAGTAGGCAACTAGAAAATGTGCGTTCCTACTTCAAATAAAAATAAAGAAACACGTAAACTCCTTCTTCGTCTGTCATTTAAATGGTCCGTCACAGCCCCGTAACGGAAACACAATCCACCTTCCTCTCTCTATCGTCTTTTTACCAAATCAACGTCAAACCAAATAAACATATTTTCCTTTAGATTAATCTGAAGAAACACGGCAAAGCTGCTTGTGGTTGTAGTAGTCATATAAAGACCAACTCCTTTCTTATCTTTATTTCCTCGAAATTTCTCTCGCCGCCCTCCATCAGTTATCGTCCTTTGATTTTTCGGTAAGAACACACCGACCGTTAGATCTTATCTTGCCTCCGTTTGCTTTTAATTATTTTCTTGTTTCTGGTTTTATTTTTCCATCTCTCATTTCTTATCTCTCTCTCTCTCTTTGCACAGAAAGTTACTTGTATCAGCCGAATCCCAGTTTCATTCTTCTTCTTCATCTTCCAAGGAAGGGATCTACTATCACTTTAGGTAAGCTTCGATTAGTCTTCCCTCTATATACGACTCGCGTGTGCTTTCTTATGATAATCGTGTATTTTTTAGATTTTGATCTATTATTTTGTATGAATTTAGATATGGATTTCAGATCTGTAAGATACAGGCATGATGATGATGATGAATTTTTATTCGGGTATAGACGCTACAGAGAAAGCTAATCCCTTTCGTTTAGGGGTTGACTTACTCTTAGATCTATTTGATTTTGAAAACCCTCTTTTTTTTCACAAAAAGAAACTAGAAGATCTTTTGTCAAAGGCTTTATAATCTAACAACGGAGTTTGGTTTTGCATCTGTTGCTTCTTTTTTACCTTTGTTTTTGATATATGATGAAAGATCCAAAAGATGAAAACTTTCACAGAGGAATTGCTATTAACAATTTCCTGGATTTTTCTATGGATTCAATTTTTATTTTATTTTATGATACATGATCTTTGCTCTCCTTTCTTTGCCCTTTTTCAGTTGAAACTTTACTATTCACAATTTGCTCTTTGTGTTTAATTTTTTTTTTTTATTGATTCAATTTTTATTTTATTTCATGATATATGACCTATGCTCTCCTTTCTTTGCCTTTTTTTCTGCAGTTAAAAACTTTATAAGATGGCACGTCCACAAACCCCACCACGCGGTTTCTTCCCTTTTGGAAACCCTTTCAAGAACCTCTCTTCCAAGAACCTTACACTATCCCCAAAGCTTCTCTCCCTCTTGAATACTTTCGAGACCAACTTAGCCTCTTCCATCACAAAACTCGTCCCCAAGGAAAAGTCCCAGATCCTCACCCTTTCATGGATGAGTCAAGCTATGGTATCTCTTTGCCAGACGCACGACGCTATCAAGACTCTTATAACCGATCTCGAGCTTCCCGTCTCAGACTGGGAGGACAAATGGGTCGACGTCTACCTAGACATCAGCGTCAAGCTCCTTGACCTCTGCAACGCCTTCAGCTCCGAGCTTAGCCGACTCAACCAAGGCCACCTCTTTCTCCAGTTCGCTCTGCATAACCTGGAGTCGAATCTGCCGAAAGCTCAGTCGTCCCTCGACGCCTGGAAGCGACACATCGTTTCCAAGAACCCGAGGTTGGAGAGCTGTCATTCGATCTTGACCAGCCTTGTTCAGACCTTGAACCTCCCCAAGGTGAAAAACTCTGCCAAAGGAAAAGTCCTGATGCGTGCTCTCTACGGTGTTAAGGTCAAGACTCTGTACATCTCTGGTGTTTTCGCTGCTGCCTTCTCTGGTTCGTCGCGGAACATGCTCTACGTTACGGTCTCAAACGAGCTTCCGTGGGCTAAATCCTTTATGGAAATGCAGAACACGATGAACGCAGAGATGAAGAGCATATTCTTATCAGACGGTTTAACCGTTATGAAAGAGCTTGAGGCTGTTGATTCAGGTGTTAAGAACCTTGCACCTGCGATACAACAAGGGTCAGTAGATCCCATCGCTCTGCAGCCGTTGAAGGACTCGGTCACGGAGTTGACGAGTGGGATAGACCTTGTTTCCAAGGAGGTGGATTGCTTCTTCAAGATTCTGTTGTCGGGGAGAGACACTTTGCTGGAGAACCTCAGGTCGATGGGGGCATCGACGGTACTACTTGCAACGTCACCAAAAAAGGCTGCCGGAAAAAAGCAGAGAGGGGGATTCTGATAAACTGCTATTGTCGTGTGAATAGATGGTGTTATAAGTGTTGTTCCATCTTGGTCGTGAATGTATTATTAATATTAGGTGCTTGTGATATTGTGGTCGTTTGTAAGAGACGCAATCAAACTATTACTATTTGTATAAGAAAAAAAGGTTTTATCAACTTATATCTATTTAAAGCTCCTTAATAATCTTCTAATAGTTGTTGAGATTTTGTGACCATTCTCAACGAGATCGTACGTCCAACAGTTACCTCCATAATCGCCCATTTTGTAGATGCTTGTAGATGAAATAAGAACATATAATATTCTTAATTCGATATTGCAGTTATTAACTTATGAGTTTGTTAACTAATTTTGTTTTGTCATAATAGAAAGACATTTGAAAGACTGTTAAATCATATTATTGGAAACATATCAAGACTATTAAAGAGAAACATATCACGAATTTGAGGGAAGTTATGGACCTATGGTATGGGTAAATAAGAGTATGGTGGTACCTGCCTAGACAAAACATGTCACAAAACTGAGGAATGGTTGTGCGTGAACCGTTGAAATAAACCTATCTAGCTAACTTATTGGTTAACTACGAAAAGTGATATTGGATTAGACTTCAGAAACAAGAGCAAGTAAACTATGATCGATTACATAGTCAGAATAAGTTTAGGGTTTTCGTAAGATTTTTTTTTTCATAAGATGAGAGTATGTTAGTTTACAAAAAAAAAAAGATGATAGTATGTTATTTGGTTTTGAATGGATTCATGGATTGGTGGGTTTTTATCATTTGGGAGTGCCCTAAAATTTGGTATTTTATCCCTCAACATTTATAAAATTCTAAAATATTTTTTTATTTTCATTTCTCCAAAAATAACAGTAAAGAAAAATATTAGTAAATATTAACATTTAAACACTCACCGGATTAAAAATTTAAAAGAATTTTGAATGAATACCAAATCCAAAAACATTAGTAGATTTTGTGAGTTGGTTATCATAACTGTAAGATGATTGGAAGAAAGTTCAGGATATTTAGAAAGGATTATTTCTATTTTTAATGGTTTACTATTGTTTAGTTTACGAATTATATAGAACATACAAAGATATTTTATTTTATTATTCATTTTTAGCACTTGAACCAAACTCTAATTTTGGAGAGAATAAAACAGAAACAAAATGTAACTGGTAATTCACCCAATCGAATCTTTGATCAAACCTAACTTATTATGATCAAAACGAAACAAGTGACCAGGAAAAGTAGTCACTGACTGACTATCCGGATACAGAAGTTTTGACTGGGATGTAATCGATACACAATAGTCAACATACTCATATGATAACTTACCAAGTTTACAAATTACAAATCTACAACATACACCTGTCCAAGTATAAACATATAAAATTAATTTCATAATTATACTTATTGTTTGAATTAAAAAAGATTTATGGGTCAGAAGAGAGGAACAAAGGAATCCATAATATCCCTTTTCATAGGATAAAGACTAAAAAGTAACGATTGTATAAATAAAAACCGTTTTTATTTTCTCCATCTCCTGCTTTATAAGAAGAGCTAAAAGCTCTCTATAAAAACATCACCAGCAGCAGTAACCAACGTAGTCTTCCTCCTTCTCCGCCATGGGAGACGATGAGAGAGATCAAAAAACATTTTCTTACGAGAAAGCTAAAACGTTTTCATGTAACTCCTCACATTCTTCTTCTTTGTCTAGGTTAATTACGAAGCTAGTCTTAACTTTCGCCGTTATATTCTGCTTCCAATTCATTTTCTACTCTTTTGATTTCACCTCCTACACTCGTAACACTCCACCTCGATCTCTCATCAAACTGGCGGTTTCACCAGTCGGGTCCGGATCCGGATCTTTCACGAGTGATCCAAAACCTGAAGAAACCGAGATAAAACACGTGGTTTTCGGGATCGCCGCGTCAGCGAAGCTGTGGAAACGCAGAAGAGACTACGTGAAGCTCTGGTGGAAACCCAACGGAGAAATGAACGGCGTCGTTTGGTTAGACAAACACGTCGAGGACAACGACACCGTTTCAGCCGGTCTGCCTCCCATCAAAATCTCTTCCGACACGTCAAAGTTCAAGTACAGTTACCCAAAGGGTAACCGAGCTGCGCTAAGACTCACGCGGATCGTGTCCGAGACAGTGAGGCTTTTAAACGGAACGGAGTCTGAGAAAAACGTGAGGTGGATCGTGATGGGAGACGACGACACTGTGTTTTTCACGGAGAATCTTGTTAGGGTTCTGAGAAAATACGACCACGAGCAGTTTTATTACATTGGTAGCTCGTCGGAGAGTCACATTCAGAATCTGAAATTCTCTTACGGAATGGCTTACGGTGGAGGAGGATTCGCTATTAGTTATCCTTTGGCTAAAGCGTTGGAGAAGATGCAAGATCGTTGTATTCAGAGATATCCGGAACTGTACGGCTCCGACGATCGGATTCATGCTTGTATGGCGGAGCTTGGTGTTCCTTTGACTAGAGAAGTTGGTTTTCATCAGGTTCGTCCTCTCCATTCTTTGTTTTGGTATGTGTATCTTTTTAAATATAATTTATATTAAGCCTTTTTCAAAAAAAAAAATATAATTTATATTATATATTCAAACTACTATGATAATCTTCTCCTTTTGAAGATCTTTCTTCTGCTACACTTTTTTAAATTTAAAATCCCAATATCTGCAACCATATTTTGAAGTTTTTTTCTACCAATAATATATTTTAATTTTTCATGCTTTCGGTTTGTTTATTAAACACGTGATTTAACGTAAATTTCATTTAATTGTTTTAACGATATATTTTATAATCCGTCGTAATTTCATTAATATCCGTGTATATACAAGTGAAGTTTGATAGTGTGAAAACGGTTACGGTCAGTCATTTCTTATGTTACATCTGGTTAGTTTTTATGTTGGAGAAACTTTGATTCTGATCTATATTTTTTTCTTTTAAAAAGTGCACATTGGCCTAAAATTTAAATGATTTTATTATCACGACAATTTCGGCACAGATATAGGTTCTAGTCTCACATAAGTCATTGCCAACACTAAAAGCCTCTGTACTTCTAGTCAAATATATAGTTAGTTGTTAGCTACGTGTTAATCTTGCATTCCTCCGATACATTTACAATTATTTATACAGCTTTTGTTACCTTTTTTTTCTGATAGATCTAGTAATATCTTAAAACCAAATCTTATTCTAAATCGAATCAAAGCATAAAATATATCAAAATATATCGATATTCGGAATCTTTGTTCCCTTATTTATCGATCTGCTGCATATTGTTGTGTAGTTTTTACTCACGACGTTATTTTTCTTTTGTTAATTAATGATTGCAACAGTTTGATTTATATGGGAAACTTCTGGGCCTGTTATCAGCCCACCCTTTAGCTCCAATTGTATCTATGCATCATCTAGACATAGTAGATCCAGTGTTCCCAAACATGGGCCGAGTCAACGCCATGAAACGTCTCATGGTTCCAGCCAAACTTGATTCAGCGAGCCTCACTCAGCAATCAGTTTGTTATGACACTACACACCGTTGGACCGTGTCTGTCTCATGGGGATACACAGTTCAGATCATACGTGGTGTATTGTCAGCTAGAGAGATGGAGATCCCGGCACGCACATTTATAGATTGGTACAAACACGGAGACGGCAAAAGCTACGCTTTTAACACACGTCTTTTCAGCAAAAACATGTGTCAACGTCCACGCGTGTACTTCCTCTCCAGCGCGCTTCCTGATTCGGCCTTACAAAGAACTGCAAGCGACTACGTGAGGTGGTATGACATGTGGGATCCTGAATGTGATTGGGATATGTCGGATCCTTCTTATATCGAACGGGTTATAGTTTATAAAAAACCCGATCCCCATAGATGGAACAAAAATAAGGTTAGTAATTTATATTACCTTATTTCTCTTACTGCTGTAAATGATGATGTTATTGATTTTTGTTTTGGTGCAATTTAGGCTCCGAGAAGAGATTGTTGTAGAATATTGCCTACGAAAAGGAATGGGACGATGGTGATTGATGTTGGAGCTTGTGAAGATGATGAAATTGTTGAATTCTCTGTCAAATAGTGTATTTTTTTCTATGTCTCGCTACCTCATCTTAGTGTAACTTCCACACAAAGCTATAGAGAAGAACTATTTTTCGGAATTAATCAACTGATGCATGTATGATACTGATATTATTTCAAGTTATTTCTGTTGATATGATATGCGAAGACAATAAATGTTTTTTCGCTCTTCGCATATAACGTACAACACCCGTCTAGTGAAAAGCGACGATAGCTCGGGTTCCTTGGGTTAATATGACGTGGGTATTCATTCTAGTGAGCAGTGGTTTCATCATATTGCATTTAAATAGCCAGTATGTCACTTGGTAAGCTATACTTCAAAATCTACAACATATATAATCAAATACATGGACTTCCAATTTAAAATTAATTGATGATTAATAAATTTTATCAAATAGGCTATTCAATGATGATCAATAAAAAGTAGCATGATCCTTGGCTTCTTCCTCAAGTCAAACTCTTAAATTCTTTGACAAAGATCCACATTGATCATGCATATATGATTTTTGTAACACATAAAATTTTGAAAAACATTAAACAATATGATAGTATCTTCCTGATGTTTTTTAAACGCAAAAACTAAGTTAGGTACTAAAACTGTATTCTTTTATGGGGTTTAGCTTTCGTTGGTTCAATACAAAAAAAAAAGTTTGGCTATTCCAAATCGATACAGGGACGACACTTTTCATGTATATGTCCCCAGTGACCCCAAGAACATGAACTCAAGTAGACTATCCCCAATCGTTTTCTGTTGGTCANCCCCCCCCCCCCCCCCCAAAAAAAAAAAAAAAAAACACAAAACAAATGGATAAAAATAATGAAAGAAAAAAAAAACAAGATCCACGGGGAGAGTCACATGCATGGAGCATGCAACTAGCTTGCTTCATCTAATTCCACTCAAGATTTTCTCTATATATATACTCTTTCTCTACCACTCCTTACCTCAACATAAGCTAGCTATTTCTTCTCACGAAAGCCATTATATCTTTTAAGATCATAAGAGAGAGAAAGAGAGGATGGAGATGACTAAGTTCTTCATGATGGTGGCTTTCCTTGGAACTATCATGCTTTGGATCATGATGCCAACACTAACTTATAAAAACAAGTGGCAGCCTTATATGCGTCTAAAGTTTGGAGCATCAACTTATTTTGGTTCCACAGGTTTGCACGATCAATTTATGTATTTAGTTAAGCAACAATCAATCATCTAGTTGTTTCTTTCATGAGCTCTCATACTTTTGTAGGAACTCCGTTTGTATTTTACAACTTTTAAAAGAATTTATTAAAATTTGTTAATATCTTCTTTCGACAGGGACGACACTTTTCATGTATACTTTCCCACTGATCCTCGTAGCTTGTCTGGGATGTGTGTATCTCCACTTCAAGAAACGAAAGAGCCCACACCATGTCGATAGGTACGAAATTCAATGGGTGAATTATGTCAACAGACAAGTTGTATAACTTTCATCATTTCTTACAATTAGTTTCTCTATAATGGATATATGATAAAGGGAGACGAAGGGAGCAGTGTTGAGTGCACTGAGAAAGCCAATGTTAGTGAAGGGACCATTGGGGATAGTCTCACTTACTGAGATAATGTTCTTGGCTATGTTTGTGGCTCTTCTTCTTTGGAGCTTTATCACTTACTTGCGTAATAAATTTGCCACTATCACTCCTCATTCAGCCGCTGAAGATGGCCAATATTTGTAAGCATTCTTTCTCTTATCAACCATACATATGTATTTAAATGGTTGGATTAATTTCTACTTAACTTCTGAACACACACACACACACATATATATATATATTTGAAAATTAATTAGTCCACTAGTACTAGATTATTTATGTTCACCAAAACAAATTATTTTTGTTAGTGAAAATACAATACAAAAACAAATGAATGTATTTGATTGATTACTGAAATACTTAATTATATCACAGTTTATCACATGTCAATATCTCAAACTAAGAGACCTATATCGAGAGTTTAGTATTTGTCTCATTAGTTTTGATTAATATTTTAAGGTGGCAAGCCAAGCTGGAATCAGCAGCGTTTAGGATAGGGTTGCTCGGAAACATATGTTTAGCGTTTTTGTTCTTACCGGTGGCACGTGGTTCGTCGTTGCTACCGGCGGTAGGACTAACTTCGGAGTCAAGCATCAAATACCATATTTGGCTGGGCCATATGGTCATTGCCATTTTCGCCGCTCATGGTCTATGTTACATCATCTATTGGGTCTCTGTGAATGAAATCTCCCAGGTATATAATAACATACTTGCTCTAATATTAGTTATCAAATATTATGGATTAGATTTTTTGTCTTTGCCTAATAGTCCAATGGTTGGGTCTCACCTCTTAGATAGAATAAAGTCAACGACTCTAAATCAATGCAACAATTCCCGTCAACGTCATCTCTGAATGGATCAGCTTCCATACGTGCAGTACATTTTAATATATTAAACCGCGGTCAAAATTTTGGGTCTTCAATAAATGATCAAAGATAAAGCACTTAATATGTAAAATTTAGTTTCACTTCATGCGGTTCTATAACTGAAAGAATTTCGGATTGAGGTTTAAGATAATCAAATGAATATTTTATTTAATCAACTGCAGATGCTCATGTGGGATACAAAAGATATATCGAACTTGGCCGGAGAGATATCTCTGGTGGCCGGGCTTGCGATGTGGGCCACCACATATCCAGCGGTAAGGAGGAGATTCTTCGAAGTCTTCTTCTACACGCACTACCTCTACATCGTCTTCATGCTCTTCTTCTTCTTCCACGTCGGCATGTCTTACTCGTTCATCTCTTTTCCCGGTTTCTACATCTTCATGGTCGATCGTTTCCTTAGGTTTCTCCAGTCACGTGACAATATTCGCTTGCTCTCCGCTCGGATTCTTCCTTCCGACACCATCGAGCTCACTTTCTCCAAAAACCCTAGTGAGTTCTCAAATATTAATTATTTTATCTCTTATTTTTATAACTATGTTATTGAGTCTAGCTAGTTTCTAAGCCAATATAATATGTTAAACAGGGTTGGTTTATAGCCCGACTAGCATATTGTTTGTGAACATACCGAGCATTTCGAAGTTGCAATGGCATCCATTTACGATAACTTCGAGTAGCAACCTTGAGGCAGAGAAGCTAAGTGTTGTGATCAAAAGCGAAGGCAAATGGTCAACTAAGCTTTACCAGATGCTTTCTTCTTCTTCTGATAAAATAGACCGCCTCGCTGTTTCCGTCGAGGGTCCTTACGGCCCTGCTTCCACCGATTTCTTTAGGTGAATTACTTTCTCAAATTAACAGTCGAGCCCAAGAAACTTTATTATTAATTGATTGCTTGCGTTTGAAGAAACATTGATATCATATGTTTTTTTAAATGGTGTTATAAAGGCATGAAGCTCTGGTGATGGTGAGCGGAGGAAGCGGGATAACACCATTTATCTCGGTCATCCGTGATGTGATCGCAACAAGCCAAACCCAAAAATGCAAAATCCCCACAATCACTCTCATTTGCGCTTTTAAGAACTCTTCAGAAATATCCATGCTCCATCTTGTCTTGCCATTATCCGGTCTCCAAACCGAACTCTCCTCCGACATAAACATCAAAATCGAAGCCTTCATAACCCGAGAGAAAGAGCCAAGAAGCGAAGCTACAACGGACCAAATCAAAACACTCTTGTTTAAACCAAGTCTTTCAGACCAACCCATCTCATCAATCTTAGGACCAAATTCATGGCTCTGGCTCGGCGGAATTCTCGCATCATCGTTCCTCATCTTTATGATAATCATCGGTCTCATCACTAGGTATTACATTTACCCCATCGACCACAACACCTACAAGATCTATTCATGGACTTCAGAAACCATTATATACATCTTGGTCATCTGTGTGAGCATCATGGCCACTTCAAGTGCTGCATTGTTTTTGAACAAGAAAAAGAACGGCAACAACGTCGAAACCAAAAAGGTCCAGAACGTCGAACTTCTATCTACAACGTCTTCTCCAACCCCATGCGGTTATAATTCCATGAGAGAAATCGAAAGTTCCCCACAAGAATCGCTAGTGCAATGCACCACCCTGCATTACGGAGAAAGACCTAACCTCACGAGTAATACGCCTTATTTCTCTTTCTACATCTATATCTCTATATATGTTATGAGTATCGTTATCCTAATTAGGTGCTTGTATATGAACAGAACTACTACTTGGCGTGGAAGGTTCGAGCGTGGGAGTTCTTGTGTGTGGTCCAAAGAAGATGAGACAAGATGTTGCCAAAATATGCTCCTCTGGTTTGGCTAAGAATCTCCATTTCGAATCTATCAGTTTCAGCTGGTGATCGAGTACTCATATTAACATTGTTTTCACCTGCTGTGGAGTTTTCTTGGGTCGCAAGTTAAAAATTTGGGTCTTTGATTTGAGCTATATTTGTGTGTTTGTTACATTGACCTTATCTCTGGTCTTTTTCTTTCAACGTTTGATGTGTTTTTGTGGGAGCAGCCATACCTCCCAAAGTTACTCAACCCATCCGTTTGCAATCCTTACGTATGTTTGTAAATTGTAAACGTGGAAATATAATAAAATCCTTTTTTTTAGTCATATAAGATATGGTCATAACTCTATTTCTTAGTTCGAAACATTCATCGAATAGTTACTGCATTTGATACTTCATTCATGATTTTGTTAGCATCATCGGAATCATCACGAGATACCTCATTAACCCAATCCATCAAAGATCAAGAAAGGCCTAATCTTAACAGTAAGTCTGTTTTAAGATTTATATTTCATACATGTATCGGTGTGTAGAATATTTTCACTTTTTTATTTTTCTAAGTTGTGACTTAGTTCACTCTGTGCAAAGCAGAGATTCTCGTTGGCTTAAAGGGTTCGAGCTTCTGAGTTCTTTGTGCGTGGTCCTCAGAATTTAAGACAAGAAGTTGCAAAGACTTATTCCTTTTGGGTAGGCTGAGAATCTTCAGGTTGAATCTATCAGTTTCAGCTGGTGACTCCTTTTTAATTTAGATAAATATTCTGTGACAGTTGGTTAGGTTGCAAATTAACTAGGTGGCCTATATAGTATACTACTATATACAATTTGAGGATCTGCAAATCACCTCTTACCTGATAACAAAATAGTATTTGTCCCTCTCCTAGTCCTATCATATCACATAGAGACAGGGGATTTAGAGCTCGACTGATTTATAATGGCATAATTTCCTTTCTTTTTTTTTTGAAACACACTTATATTAAATGAAAAACGAACAAAGTTAGTTGGGAGGATTAAACACTCCTTCAACCACCTCCGGGTCTATTACAGACAGAGCAGCCGTAGCAAGACTGTCTGCTTGGACATTGAAATCGCGAGAAATCCAAGTAAACGACACGAATTCAAACACATAGATAAGGGAGATGATATCGGTCACCACTCCATAGATTTCAGGAGAGCATTCCTCTGAATTCATTGCTTTAATAAGCTGTAAAGAATCCGACTCGAAACGAACCGCCTTCAGGTTGGCACTGATTCCCATCTTCACTGCTTCCAGGAGGGCCAAACTCTCTGCCATGATCGACGAAGCAACAAAGGAGGCGCAGGTGTTATACGATCAGGAACCTGAAGGGGATAAGAGGAAAACACCCAACCCCGCTCTGTTTTCAAAGCTCTTCCACGCTGCATCAGAGCGGATCGTAGTCGTGTTAGGGGGTGGGGGATGGTGACCTATTTCCTTCAGGTCCTTCGGGTTTGACTTCCGGTTCGGTTTCGTGCTCCATTCTCTGGCTAAGCCTATTGCTTTTGATAGCGTATCCTCTGCCGTAGCTGAAGAACCTTCAAATACAAATTTATTGCGCTCTTTCCAAATGCTCCATATGATCCAAAGAGCTAGTGATCCAGTAGAGACTCCGGAAGGTGGTAAACAGGTAAGTGAACACAAGCTCTTCCAAACCTCTGCTAAATCTAGTAATCCGCTGAGTTCCGGTGTCGTTGAGAAAGGCGCATTAAGCCACACTTTCCTTGCAAACACACAGTGGAAAAACAGATGATTAATAGATTCAGCTTCACCACAACGCTTACATGCTGGGTCTACTGGAATATGCCGTTCCACCAGCCTCTCTCCCACCGGTAGAGCACCCTTAAGTAGCTTCCACGCAAACATTTTCACCTTTGGGGCACAGTCCAGTTGCCACACATTCTTTTTCCAGTTTATATTTAAATTGCTCGGGTCTGCAGGAAGAAACTCCCCATCGTCCACAGCACTGTAATAACCAGACTTCACCGAGTAATTTCCTGATTTAGTTCCCAGCCAAATTAACCTATCTGGAGCCCCAGATTGGCTAGGCTTGATACATCGAATGGTCTCTTCGTACATAGGGAGCCACCTACGTAGCTTTGTTACATCCCACTCGCAGGTCTCCGAGATCATGAGATCCGACACTCTTAACTCATTAGTGTTTTCCTGTGGGGGACCCATTGGTCGGAGCTGTTTTGAGAGGCTCAACCAAGCATCATCCCAGACCCTGATATCTTGCCCATTTCCAACCACCCAACCCAAGTTTTTGATCAAAAGGTCCCTTCCAATCAGCACACTCCTCCAACCGTGGGACATATTCGAAACTCCTGAAGTCGTTAGTACGGTGTTTTCAGTGCAGTACTTACCCAGTAGGACTTGTCCTAGTAGGCTGTCTGGCTGATGCAACAATATCCAGCTTGTCTTAGCCAGAAGAGCTGTATTGTACACCTGGAAATCCCTGAATCCGAGTCCCCCAATGGCTTTAGGTTTGGCCATAGAAGACCAGGAAACCCACGCCATTTTCCTGGTATTTTCATTATTATCCCACCAGAATCTTGTCACCGTAGACTGGATTCTCTTGCAGAGTGACACAGGGAGAGCAAAGTGAGACATGGCGTAGGAGGGGGAAGCTGAGAGGACACTTTGCAGCATCACCATCTTGCCCGCTGACGAAAGAAATCTGTTGGACCATCCCCGAGCCTTTTGTTTGATCTTGTCGACAATGGAGGAGAAAGAATCTCGCTTTTTCCTCCCAAATTGTTCCGGTAATCCGAGGTACTTACCAGTTCCCCCCACTTTTTGAATTTGCAAGCTCCCTTTAACCATTTCTTTTATCTCTACTGGGGTACGTCGGGAAAAAGTGATGGCCGACTTCTCCTTGCTAATAGTTTGGCCCGATGCCCTCTCGTACTTTATAAGAATGTCATTTAGTGCATTGCAGTTTCCTTGGGTGGTTTCAAGGAAGAACATAGTATCATCAGCAAAGAGAAGATGGTTAATTCGAGGGCAGCTTCGTGCCACTCTTATCCCTTGAAGGGAACCATCCTCTTGAGCTCGGTTACATAATCCCGAGAGAACCTCACTACACATTATAAATATGTAGGGGGAGAGGGGGTCTCCTTGTCGGATTCCCCTGCTCGGTACTACCTTCCCTCTAGGCAAGCCGTTAATGAGGAAGGAGTATGTAACTGAAGAGATACACTGCATAACACAGTTAATAAAGACTTGGTGGAATCCCAACCGAAGCATGACTAGCGATATAAATTCCCATTCTAGTCGATCATACGCCTTACTCATATCAGTCTTGACAGCCATTGCACAGCGTTGTTCAGCCTGAGACGTGTTTAGGTAGTGCAGAACCTCATGTGTGATAAGGACGTTGTCCCCTATCGCTCTTCCCGGGACAAAGGCCGACTGATTCACCGAGATCAGCTTACTCAGAAGGGGTTGAAGCCGTCGAGTGATTAGTTTGGAGTAGATTTTGTAATAAACATTACAAAGGGCAATAGGGCGGTAATCTGAGACCTTCTGCGGGTTAGAAATCTTTGGGATGAGTCGGATGTTGGTCTCGTTGATAAGCTCTGGTATTGGATCTCCCCGGAAAAAACCTTGAACTTCTTTGACTATATCTGGTCCAACATCTTCCCAATGGGTGTGGAAGAAACCCGCTGAGAATCCATCCGGCCCAGGGGCTTTTTCTGCATTAATGGAGAAAGCAGCGTCACGTACTTCCCCTGCAGTGGGAATGGCTATCAACAGTTCATTCTCCTCTGTCGAGAGTAAGGGTTGTAGAGCACGGGTGACAGTATCCTCCCTTTCCCCAGGGAGGGAGGAGAACATTTTTCCAAAGTAGTCTCCAATCACTTGTACAATCTCCTCCTCTTTATGTACCATTTGGCCATCCTCCCTTTCAATAACTGAGAACCCATTTATTCTCTTTCTTTTCTTAGTAGTCGCGTGGAAATAACCCGTGTTACGATCGCCCAGCTTGAGCCATAAAGCTCGACTCCGTTGCCTCCAGTATTCTTCCTCCGCCGAATAAGCTGCGTTCAGCTTGGCAGCAATGACTTGTATCAAGTCTACATCATTCCCCGGGCTTGATAGTGCCTCATTGAGAGCCACTTTCTGTTGCTTGATAATCTCTTGACTGTTCCTGTGTTGGGTCTTATTCCAGTTCAAGATTGCGCTACGGGTGGACGCCAGTTTCTCTCTGACTGTGGCATGACTAGCTTCTCGCCAAGCCGCCGAGATCATCTTCCGTGCTTCTTCATTTTTACACAGTCGGCGGTCGTATCTAAAACAACCTCGTTTTCTTCTTCCTCCCTTGTCGAAAAAAGACAGAAGGGGTTTATGATCTGATGTAAGGTCAGCTTCTAGATATTGGCACCTAGCTGTGGGAAAACGTTCTGCCCATAGTGTATTAGCAGCAGCTCTGTCCAATCTGCATCGCACAAGGTAATCACCTCGCTGTCCTCTCCATGATAATGGGTCCCCTGAGTGTTGCAGGTCAAACAAATCACCTTCTGAAAAGAAAGTTCTCATATCTGAGAAAGATCCCTCTGGGCGCTCCTGCCCTCCCTCCTTCTCTTCCGAACAGAGCAGATCATTAAAGTCACCCGTAATGAACCACGCATCCTCTCTTATAGTTGCCTTCGTCACCAGGATATCCCAAAGATGGTTTCTCTGCTTTTTATCAGTACTTCCATGAACAAAAGACGAGTAGAATTGTTTTCCTTCAAATGAGATAAAGGTATCAATTACATGGGCATTAGAATCCAAAATATCTAAGTTCAGTTCCTGCTTCCAGAACAGTGCTAGTCCGCCTGCACCATGCCCAGTGGGTGAAACAAAATGCTGATGTTCATAATTCAAGCTCTCCAGTTTTTTCATCACAAAGTCATCGGGGTTTTTCGTTTCCATAAGAAAGATGATATCCGGGTCGAAACTCTTCGATATCTCCTTCAATCTCTGAACTGTCCGGGCATTCCCCAAACCCTGACAGTTCCAGCTCAGGATAGCTAAGGAACGGGGTGGGATGGAACCCGAAAATCCATCCTCCTGCGAGCACTGGGTGGGATCATATTGGCAATGGGAGCGTTATCAGATGAAGACGGGGTACCAGTAGGAGCTCCTCTCCTGATGTTCTTCCCATTCTGTTTACTCTGCTTCACCGTTCTTTTTGTCCTCTCTCCATCCGTAGTTTGCTTTTTCCTGCCTGTTGGAGGCTTATCTCCTTGTAGCTTTCGTTTGCGTGAGCCCGACGGTAAGTTGGGGTTTGGACTAGTTACTGCTTTCCTGGGTCCTGGGGGTCTTCCCGGTTTCCTTTTCTTCCCAGCAGATGGGCTAGTGTGGCCTTTTCCAATCCTGTTTATCGCAGGTAACCTCTCTCTTTGGTCCTCAGAAATTGGTGGAAACTCTACTTCTTCAGCTCTGGTCTCTGCTGGAGAAGGACCGAGTCGCGAAGAAATAGGGATTTTGCCACTCGAGTTCGTCCCAGGAGACTTCTGTAGGTGGGGAGCCAAAGGTTCAGCTGATCTTGTCGGGGAGATAATCATCTCTTGAGGATAGGGTCCAAGTCGTTCCCTGACATGAGCTCTGTCATGTGATCTTGTTCTAGGGCCTGAATTTTCCAAAGGGAGATGGTTTTCAAGGGGGCTATTCTCCTGTGATAGAGGTCCTAGTCGGGACAATAAGGGTGTTTTGGAGCCAGAGCCTCCGTCTCTCCCTTTATCTTCCTTATTCCGGCTTCGCTCTTCATTGATTTTCGCCATATGGTGAGCATTTTCTTCTATAGTGCCTTGGGCTTCAGCTAGTCGCACTCTTTCTTTTCTGGCCGCACTTTCCGATGGGTCCGCACACGCTGTGTACTGAGACAGTGTTTCTCTTATTACTCCCACCGCATTCTCAACAGCCACAGTGGGTAAGTTAGTATCACTCACCGGTAGGGGAATCCCCCTTTCATACGTATGGCCTTTGTAATGTGAGTTAGCAGAGGCCTCATGTGGGGGTGGGCTCCGTCTGTCGGAAGAGACTCTTTCTCTCCCCTCACCACTCTGGTAAGAAAGGTGGTTTCTGCTTTTGTTTGAACGATAGGTGTGGGAATCCCCACGAAATTGGTGTCTGTCTCTTCGATCAAACATCCTGTCTCGGTGGTATCTTTCCTCCCGATTCTGAGATCGATTATGGGTGGTTAGAGTGTGAACTGGATGCCACTCCTGTCCTCGAGAATCTCTTTCTCGCCTGGACTTCCCCTGATTGTCTTCTCTGAAAGAGTGAGAAGAAAATCCACTATTTTTCCTTCCTAGAGAGGGTCTGAGATCTTCATCTCTTGTTCTTTGGATCGATAGTTGAGGTTTCTCCGGAGCCCCGGGGTCCATTGACCTATGTTTAGTCTCCTGATGCATCATCGATGCTTTACTTAAAGCCTTAGCTTCCAAACAATCTCTAAGTTCATGATCCAACTTGCCGCATTGTGAGCAGTGCTTTTCAAGTTTTTCGTAATGGAGGGTTGCTGTCACTTCACCTCCATTGTCATACTCGACCACAGTTTTCTTGATTATGGGGAGTCTCCCGTTAACATGAACTCGTACTCGGGCTGGGGTTGAGGAAGTGTCTGTAGCCTCCCATGTGCCCAGATCTTCTCCAATGCGACGGATTGTCTCTTCTGTTCCTAGGTGGATAGGTAGTCCTTGAACTCTTATCCAGAAAGGGATCATTGATGGGAAGTCAGGGGAGATGGTGGGTTCCCATCGTTGGAGGATAATCATCCACTTAGCATAGTGGTAAGGTTGTTTTTCAAGTACTGTGAGTAGATCAGATTCCAGTTCAAACTGGAACTGGAACATTCCCAATCCTAGGTCGGTTCCCACTGGGGGGATGTCAGTCTTCCAATGGTCTGTGAAGAAGGGGATGAGGGACCACACCTTCTGTACGGATGGGTTGGTAATCCTACCAATGAGAGTGAGAGAATGTTTCTCCCTAAGAGAGTTGAGATCCGGCGCAGAAGCTCTGATTCTCGCCTTTCTCGGAGCCGGTACATGTTCCAGGGCGACTGCTTTGCCCTTTTCCGAGGAGGAGAGGCGTCGATGCATCTCGAAATAAAGGAGGTTACGTAGAGTGTGGTATGCTCTGTTACTTTCACCGGAGATTCGTCGTATCTTTGGTACAGGAATCAGAAGAGGAAGATTGCAGTTAACTGATCAGGTTACAGTTATCTTCCGAGGGCGAGAAATAGATCTAACACCAGTAACCACTGGATAAAGCCGTTCAATATGTAGAGGTTAAGCCCATTCGAGGTCGGGGAACTCTACCAGAGAAGTAAGTTCTACACTCTCCACCGTATATCCGGTATCCATAAGTCGGCGAAACTGTTATTCCGGTGGAGTGATCTCGTCGGAAGCGGCCCACCGACCCGAGTCGGGGGAGAACCCGGTGGGTTATTCTTCAAGTCTTCCTTTTGACTGTTGGATAATGCTGAAAGCAGAAAGAATTTGAAATAAAGTGTGGCAAGTCAGGGTACTCAGAGCCCAAACAGGAAAGAAACCCCTGGATAAAAGGGGGAAAGGACGTAACGCCAGAAGTCAAAGACCTTTCTCTAAAGCTGTGCCTGGGAGAGTTTTTTCAGAGATGTTCACTCTCTTTCATGTTTTAATTTTTTTTCATTTTCTTACCTATCCTAACCCCCATTGATTGAGCTCCATGCATAATTTCCTTTCATTTCATCTTTTCTGGTCATGTGGAAATTAATTAATCTGAATAAGTTATTCCAAAGTACATACATTAACAAGAGACACCAAAGGCCATATATAGGGAATGACACAAAAACAAGAAACGTTTGCCTCCTCGATCATGAGCCCAAAGTTATAAACTATCTACTCAATTTGGAAGGAACGAGACAAGATACTCCATGCAGGCCAAATTTAAGAGGAGGAAGTATCAACTACTCAACTGTGATCGAACAGTAATGGAGCCAAAAAGAGCCATAGATAAAGCTTCAACCGCCGCTTTGCAGTTAGAAAACACCAAGATTTTTTGAACATGTGAGATCCGGAAATCTGATTAAAATACATTTCAGTTCGGGATGTATAGTGCAACCGCTGATCAGAGATACATTCGTTTTCTAGTAAATGATGTTGCAGTTCCGTTCCATAAAATGACAAAGATATCCTGTCTCGTTTAGTAATTTTGATTTAATAAAAAAGGACAGTCAACCATGAGTGATAAATGACTTTCAAGAATTGTTAGGTTGGCAAGTCATCTAATCTTCACTACTGTACACCTACTTTTATGTTCCAGACGTCATCAGTAACGATTCTTCTATAATAATTATCAGTGACTACCAAACATAAACCGAACTCGGTTTTGCACATTAGAAAGTTTAGTATTGTGAATCTACATATGCTTAGGGAAAATTAATAATCAAAACTCAAGTGCTTAATATACCCAATTTGCATGTTCCGAGTGTATAATATTTTGATATTTTTCCTTCTCTGAAACGTCAAACAAGATAAAACGATAACATATATAGGCCTGGTTACGGATCAAATATCCGGATTTTTAAAGGTATTTGTGATTTGTTTCGTATGTTACAGATATCTAATTTTTTATTTGTTTTGCTTCGGAGAAATACATATATTCGGAAAAAATGATTATCTGGAAAATAAATAGATATTTGCAGATATTTACGAATACTTACAGATATCTTATATGTTTTGATCAGTACAAACAATCTTAAAAATTGATACAAATTTATTTTTACATGATAAAAATTAAAAGAAGTAGTAAATCTACATATTTTGGGAAAAAATAAACTTAGTTAACAATTATAATAATATAAAACTTAAGAAAAAGTTATAACTGTCAAAAATTGTTTATCTTCTTTTATATAATATATTTTTATATAAGTAATAATGTAAACAGAATTTGTCAAATCATATGTCAGAATAATAATTACATGTTTTTTTATATCTAAAACTTAAATATAATCAAGATATATATGTATTCATATATTGCCCGATCGGATTGCATATCCGTTTGCCAAAATTTTAATATTTGTGATTTGCTTTGATTTTAACGGATATTAATTTTTATTATTTGCTTAGTTTCAAAAGCTTACGAATATTCAGAATTTTTGTGTCGAATCAAAACAAATAACAAATCGAATCAAATTTAACGGATAAAATGTCCGGCTTTAGAAATACACATGATATACCAGCATATCTGCATATGAAGAAGTAAAACGACATTAAAAATCACCAGAAAAGGAACCAATACGCGTTGCATGGTAAAAAAAGACAACATAAACCTTTTGACTTTCACGTCCCACTCAATGACATATATGTTTCTCACATAATATTCTTCTGAGAAGCCCCACTTTATTTTCCAGTTTTGGTTAATTAATTTCATCAGTAAATAAAAACAAAGATAAAATAGCATTGAAGGAGAAACCGAAAAGTCAAAATAGTGACACAACAAATGTTTCTAGTAGGCTTTAGCTTAATGAGAAGAGAAACTGAGAGATGTGTTTTCCGAAAGTAAATTCAAGTATAGGTCTGGAACTGCTTACCAAATTCTGAAACTGATAACCCAAAACGAGGATGTTAGGTTATAAAGACATATCACAAAAATTATACATGTTAGCTTTTCTTCAGTTTACAATTCATTTGATTTTCCAAAACAAACAAGATATTCTCAAACTGAAACAGCTAAATAAACGAAACCAAAAACTGAAATATCATTTGTAGCTGTACCAATAAAAGGTTACATCTTAAAACCAATCTCACCAGCAAAACCAAAGCATGTGTTAACGTTTAGCCCTAAACTTCTAAATTAAAAAAAAAAAATAGACGACCTTTTCTTCTTCCCTCACCATCATTTTTTGTGCCTTATATATTCTCAACCAACTCCATTTAATTCACCAAACAGCTACATAAGACATACATCTATATATAATCAATCAATGAAACTCATTAAATGAAACTATTCCTTCCGCTGCAAAATTAGGTACCAGCAACGCATAAACGGCACCACTTTACCACTTATTGACTTCCAAAACTGAAAAAATCTTCTCATTATATCTCAACGAGAACCGCGGAATCATAAATGAGTGTTTGATTCTGATAGTTACGAGCGACTGATTGTAAGTCAGAGAAGCTCTTCCTCATTTTCCTCTCTATAAATTTTACTGGAAAACTCATTCACTCTCATCCAACTTCATCTTTTCACTTCCCTTCTCAATCACCACATTCATTTTTTTCTGCATCCAACCAAAGAGCAATATGGAAATGTCCAATGTGATGCTTCTTGTAGCGGTCGCTGCAGCATATTGGCTATGGTTCAAGAGGATATCACGATGGCTAAAGGGACCACGTGTGTGGCCTGTATTGGGCAGTCTCCCTGGTCTGATAGAGCAGCGTGACAGGATGCATGAATGGATCACCGAGAACCTCCGTGCGTGCGGTGGCACTTACCAGACCTGTATATGTGCAGTACCTTTCTTGGCAAAGAAGCAAGGTCTGGTGACTGTCACCTGTGACCCGAGGAACCTTGAACACATGCTCAAGACCCGGTTCGATAATTACCCTAAAGGTCCCACGTGGCAATCCGTCTTCCACGACCTTCTCGGTCAAGGTATTTTCAACTCCGACGGCGACACATGGCTCTTCCAACGCAAAACCGCCGCTCTCGAATTCACGACAAGGTAACCTTATTATTATTGTTTTTTTTTTTGAATTAGGGTAACCTTATTAATATACCAAACAGCTCGGTTTAGTACTGACGTTTACATTATGTATAATTATTCTTAGAGTCTCCTTCTCTTTTGTTAACTACCAGAAACTGTACAATGACGATCCGTATGTTTAATCTTGGTTCTGTATTAGTATCATAATCGAACCAATCCAATTTTATTAGACATTTTATTTTCCCACAGGGATAGTTTCACAGTTTCAGTTTACGATGTTTTTTTACAATGAATGTAACTTTGTTACTGATATATTAATTCGAAAATCTAATCTGTTAATACTATCAACTTACTAATATACTATTAGTTTCCCGTTTCGTACTCCTAATTCTATTTTTTTTTTGATCAAAAATTTATGATGCAGAACGTTAAGGCAAGCCATGGGTAGATGGGTAAACCAAGGAATTAAGCTCCGGTTCTGTCCAATCCTTGAATCGGCTCAATCCAAATCCGAGCCGATCGATCTTCAGGACTTGATACTCCGGCTCACATTTGATAACATCTGCGGATTGGCGTTCGGTAAGGACACAAGAACCTGTGCACCGGGGCTTCCTGAGAACGGTTTTGCCACGGCTTTCGATCGAGCCACCGAAGCCTCGCTTCAACGGTTTATCATCCCTGAGTTTCTATGGAAGCTGAAGAAGTGGCTAGGACTCGGCCTAGAAGTCAGCTTGAGCCGAAGCTTGGGAGAGATCGATGGATATTTAGCTAAAGTTATAAGTACACGTAAGCAGGAGCTGATGAGTCAGCAAGAAAGCGGGGCCCAGAGACACGACGATCTCCTCTCGCGCTTCATGATGAAGAAGAAAGAAGCGTACAGCGACACTTTCCTCCAACACGTGGCGCTTAACTTCATCCTAGCTGGACGCGACACGTCATCAGTTGCACTGAGCTGGTTCTTCTGGCTCATCACGATGCATCCCACCGTCGAGGATAAAATCGTCCGGGAGATCTGCTCCGTTCTGATCGAGACACGTGGCACCGAGAACCCCGCGTCTTGGACGGACGAGCCGTTGAACTTCGACGAGATAGACCGGCTGGTTTACCTGAAGGCGGCGCTCTCCGAGACGCTCAGGCTTTACCCTTCGGTGCCGGAAGATTCAAAGCACGTCGAGAACGACGACGTTTTACCGGACGGGACCTTCGTCCCGGCGGGATCGTCTGTGAGTTATTCGATATACGCGGCGGGGAGGATGAAGTCGACTTGGGGAGAGGACTGTCTTGAGTTCATCCCGGAGAGATGGATATCGCCGGTCGACGGCAAATTCATCAACCACGATCAATACCGATTCGTGGCGTTCAACGCCGGACCGAGAATCTGCCTGGGAAAAGATCTGGCGTATCTTCAGATGAAGACCATCGCGGCGGCTGTGCTTCTCCGTCACAGGATTACGGTGGTTCCGGGACACAAGGTGGAGCAGAAGATGTCGTTGACGCTTTTTATGAAGAATGGACTTCTGGTTAATCTGCATAAGAGGTACCTCCAAGGAATCATCAAGAGTCTATTGGTGGCCAGAAGTGACGGTGCCGTCGTTAACGGCAATTGTACCGGCGTCACTGGTGGAGGCGTCGCCGTTTACGTAAATACGGGAGTTCCGGTGGCTTGAAGCCAGTAACGTTGCTCATTCATGTACTTAAATTAAAATACACATTTTTTATTCCAAAGCAAAACATTTCGGACAGAAATACACACGACAATGGTTTCTGTTCGATATGAAACTGTAAGCATATATATATACGTATACATTCCTATTAGTAATTTACTGGCTTAGTTTACTTTTTGTAAACTTCTTACAAGTTTCTTTCTGTAATGAAATCACATATACCTAGTCGAAAATAAATACATTTTACTTCGCTTTGGGTCACTAGTCTTTTATATCGCAAATAAAAAGAGAGGGAAAACATAGATCAAAGAGAAACTGGTTGTCTGACAATAGGGTTTTTGATAAGATCATGTGAAGAAGTTGAATCAAAATTACAATGAACCACTGATGCTCCGTTGCTTTCTTTTTTTTTCTTCTTTAAATCCAAAACTCAAATGCTTTTATTTGACTGAAATGTCACACTAGTTACAATGACTATTTTTATAGAGAATTATAAGCCACGCACAACATTTTTATAAATCAGTTTCTTAACATGGTTTGTACAAAATATACATTGTCCAGCTAGTGGTATATTGATATGATCCATTTTTCTAAAGGCATGGTCAAGAAAACTCTCATCATAAGCAAAACATGATGGCAAATAAATTAGGCACAAACTCTATTAGAATAACATCAATGCAGTTATGAAAGACGACAATACGTGCCACATAATTCATTGGATTTTATCTCTTTTCTTTTGTATTAAGAATATTGTTTAGAACCATTTACTAATCATTCAAAAAAGACGAGGAAAAAATAGTAAACGTGCGGTACGTTGATTCAAATGTAATAGTAAATCTTTTCCTCAAACAAATCCAGGAAAAAAAGTAATAACGAAAACCAGAAAGGCCTGACTTGACTCCCAAGTAAAACAGCAGAAAGCAGAGTAGCTAGCTGGATTTTTTACTCCGTGGACTTGCTCTTATTGATAGACTCAACCTTCCCGTCGTTGCCTCCAAGCAAAAGATACTTATCCTTCCTCGTAAGCTCAGTGCATTCGAATCCCAATACTCCACCGATCACCTTCTGCACGTAATTGGCAACCTCTATTGGTGTTTTGCCGCCTCCATTTACTGTCATTTCTTCAGGCAAACGGTCCAAGAAAGTGGCTTCGTAGCTAGGTCTTGGGTTCATGAAGAAGAAGTAAGGATCCCAGAATTTTACACCTCGTACTGTCGTTCCGTTGAACATCCCTTGCTTACAGTTCATGGCCACAGGCACGATCCGGTCGCTTAGCTCTGCAAATAGAGCGCTAAATCGTAGCAGATACGGTTCTCTACAAGTCGTGCCTTCAGGGCAGATAACCAAATCACCTGTTACAAGAAAAAAATGATAAAAGAGAACTTATGGTAATAGAGCTAATATTAATCATTTGTGTAAAAACATAGAGATACTCTGTTTTCCACTTTTATATAGACCGTGACAATAGATGAAAACCAATCATATTTTCATATTGGAACTCATGAGGTAATGAAACCTATGATAAAAGAAAAATAAACAATGTGCTAGTAATAAGGCTTGATGTTACCTTTCTCAAGGAGTTTCCTCATGCGGGCAGCATCAGCGGCACGGTCTCGGGTCAACGCAACAGCAGGGATGGGTGAGAGCATCCGGGAGAGGCGAGAAACACTATATGTGACGCAAGAGATCTTACGGCCGAGAGCAATGGCGATGATAATGGGGTCAAGAGCAGTACGGTGGTTAAGGACGTAGAGGTTTCCAGGTGTGCCTGGGGAAGGAGGAGGAGGACGGTGGCCACGGATAGTGAGGTGTATACCGAGGATCTCGTAAGTGTAACGGACGAAGCGTTCGGGTAAAGGGAGGTTGAAGTAGACGCGGAAGATTGAGAGCATGAAGCCGAAAGGAAGCCAAAGGTAAATGATTATGGCATTTAAAGGTGTTGGACGTTGGACTAGACGGCCGTCATGGAAGATTATACGGTTCTTGAGACGTTCAATGGGAACTGTTGTGGCTGATTTGGTCTCATGCACCATGTAACCTTCCTGTTACCAGAAAGAAAAAGCAACTCGTTACACATCATATAGAAGATTCCAAAGTTTCACTGTTATAGTACAATAGTAACAAAATTGGTAAAGTACTGAAAGTTCCAGTGTCTAGGAGAAAAAAGGAAAGAAAGAAAGAAATGTTGACATATGAGTTAGGTCATTAAATGGGACCATCCAACATATGTGGGGGTGGTAGTTGGTGATAGGTTGGAAACATTTATGAAAATCACTACTAGTATTCTATTCTACCATCTACTTTTTTGTCACTGGAAACTTATTACGCTCATTTCTTGTATTCAAATAATAAAACTTCTTAATCTAGATATCTCATGCGTGTCTTTATTTATACATAGAGATACAAACAATTTGGACGTAAAAATAAAAGACTGAATAGATCATGTGAAGGCTGTATGGGAAAATTATAGTATTTATATTCCCAACTAAATCATGTGAACCGGCAACACGGCATTAAATAGGTCCTACTGCATTTATGTGTTGTTTTCAAGTACTTAGCTCTTTGATTACGAGATGTTTCAAAGTATCATCAACTTTAATCTAAAATTCGGGGGTCTTAAAGATTCAAGAAACTTCGAATAAGCTTGAGAAAGAAGAGTATATGTTATAGTAGGTACCTTGCAAATGGACATGAAATCATGATCGGAGGTGCGGTCACCGATGCCAAGATCGGGTGATTCTTCCCCGAACTCCTTCAAGATGGCTAATCTCTTCAAGTCACCAACAAGAACACCAGGCTTCTTCACAAACCCAGTGGCTTTCATCGTTTTAGGGTTAACTTCGATCTCTGTTCCAAGAACTTTATCTCCACCCAAGTAATCCTTAACGAAAGGCTCAACCATCACTATGGGATTAGCAGTGACCACCACTTTCCTCTTGCATTTATCAAACACCTCGAAACTGTCCTTCCTCACATCCGCCGCGTAAAACCTTTTATTATTCAAAAAAAAAAAATCTCATTAATATTCCAAAAATATATCGAAACAGAAAATGAATGAAGTAGCTGAAGATTGTAGTATACCGTGGAAGAACGGCGCGAGAGACGAGTTCGATGTCGCGGATCTTGATGCCGGCGAAGGAGATGTAGATGAGGATTTGGATACCGAGAGCTTCGGAGACGAAGAGGTAAGCGATGATGACGATGGGGAGAGATAGAAGGAGGATCAATCCCCGGAAGAGGCTGCCTGCTTCGATGGCGACGAGCATGAAATAAGGGAAGGAGCTTCGCGAGAGAAGCATAGTCCCGTCGAGATCAGCAGCGATGGAATCGTACTCTCCAATTTTACACTCGCTTATAGGAGGAAAGCTTCGGCTATTCTTCTTAGCCGGAGACATTTTTTTTGGATCTCTCGTTGATGGTAAACAGAGAGGATACAGAGTGAGAGAGAGAGAGGGAGTTTTGTTAATCTTTGGAAAGAAAGTGAGGGAAAGGTCTTTCTTGTTTTAAATGCGCGCATTCCTAACCGATTTTTATACTGTCACTCCTATCCAATTTGACTTTTTTACTAGTTTATCCTTAAACTATCGTTTCTAACAATTATAACCCTGGTTTTTTTTCACTTTGTCATCATCCTCATGAAAATATATAATTCCACATCACAAGAGTCCTAACAAAGTTTTCGATTTATGTCATCAAATATATATTCTTTTGTTATACTATTACATTCAGTACGACTATGAACAATTCCATATGTGATTAATTTTACTATGTGAATATAGTGAAAATTGGTGAATATATCTATCAATCGTGGATCGATATGTGTAATTAATACTATTATCTAGGTCTCGCGGTTCTCTCCTTATTTATTTATGTTGATTGACATGAAAGAAGTAGCTTTAGCAGCTCACCTAAATAGAAGGCCGTCTAATTAGTTGAGTGACTCATTAATATACTTGGCTGTGTCTAGCTTACCAATTAATGTCTTTACGACTATATACTCTAAGACTTTTTTAATGATGGCATAGCTAACAGTTGTGTATCCAACTTTCTAGATTAAAATAACTTTATATAGATAGATTTTGGGATGCATAAATATCTGTATATTGATAGAAAGTTAGTTCTAAACAAGTCAAAATGTTTTCTTGAGCATGTCGACTAACCACAATTTGACTTTTGAGTGATCTTCTTCTATTTTCTTCATAACTACATACGATTTGTTTTCTTGTATCATGGTCAATGATATATTCATAAAATGATATATAGTTGGAAGTTGGTCAGCCTTTTAATGCATTCATACTTACTGATATATGCTGTTTGTAAACAATTTATGAATATGTACATCAATCAGTATATAAATGAATATTACACATGATGTATTAATATCGCCGTTGAGGCAGCAACCCACCACGTGAACAAACCGTACAAGGAAAAATAGACTCAAGCGTATATATGCGCTTGAAAATTCACATAAGAGTGAATATTAAAAAGCTTTGGAATGATGCGGTGGGTGATCCACATTGATGTTTACCTTGTGGAATAATATGGAGTTAGAAACTTAAGAATGTTTCTTTTTTTTTCTCAACTTCGGGTTGTTTATCCATCGAAACAAACAATGACACTTTTCATAACTCTTTTAACTTACTCCTAGATCTTCTTTTCTTTTTTTGCCTAAACAACTCTTTTAACTTGCTTTCTTAAGAAAAAGAAATACATTTCGTCTAATATTTGTTATTGTAAAGCCAATGCAATGGGAGATTTTCAACATGGGCTTTCAACTAACATATTGATATTTCATTAGATGAATTTCACAAATAAAATTGTTAAGGTCTTTCACACGTTTGAGAGAGACTTGTCTATATATATAACTCCACATTATGATGCTCTAAAATCTTCATGGTTCTGATTTCTGAATGTATTCAGCGTTATTGTGTCATGAAACATATCAAAACGGGCCTGGTAGCTACCTCCAGACTACTTAAACTATTAAGCCCAAAAGAGGTCCAATGTAAAAGCCTTCCCATAATGGGGTAAACCCAAACCGAAGCTAAACCATATATGTATGTGTATTACTCTTTTGATCTTATTAGATTGGAACCAAAACCAAAGCAGACAGACCAAGTCTGTTTATGTATGAAAACATGGGGACACGAATCTCAACTAGGAAACCAGCCATACATAACATAACAATTAAATTTAAAGCAGATAATCCACAGCTAATTCAAACAGTAGAAGCAAAACAAATCCATGAAACAAACATCACCCACCACATGACAAATATTTTCAGGCTCGGAAACAAACCAAAAAGAAAGAAAGAAAGAAGATAAAGCAACAAGAGTAGTCTTTAAAAAAGAAACAATGAAATATAAATCAGGATCTGGACTTGAAAGGAATGGCTCTGATGACAAGCTGGTGGTAGAGAGCCGCAAGAGCTGCTCCAATGAATGGACCCACCCAAAAAATCCACTGCAAAGCAAAACACAAAACAACAATCACTAACCAAGTAAGGAATCAAAAGTAGTAAGGTTGTATAGTGTCGAGGAAGGGAGGGGACTCACGTGGTCGTCCCAGGAGTGGTCCTTGTTGTAGATGATTGCAGCTCCTAGACTCCTAGCTGGGTTAATACCGGTCCCGGTGATCGGAATCGTCGCCAAGTGAACCAAAAACACAGCGAACCCGATTGGGAGTGGAGCCAAAATCTGCAAAATTCCACCAAGTTAATAAATATACACCAAACATTAATAACACAAAATTAAAAAAGGTCATTTCTCCAAAAATATTACCGGAACGTGGGAGTCACGGGCGCTTCTCTTGGCGTCGGTGGCGGAGAAGACGGTGTAGACTAGAACGAAGGTTCCGATGATCTCAGCTCCGAGTCCGGATCCTTTGGTGTAGCCAGGAGCGACGGTGTTGGCTCCGCCTCCGAGGGTTTGGTAAGGGGTAGGCTGGAAGCCTTTGACAACACCGGCGCCGCAGATGGCTCCGAGGCATTGCATCACCATGTAGAACACAGCTCTCGTCAGTGATAGTTTCCTAGCTAAGAACAGACCGAACGTCACCGCTGGGTTTATGTGTCCACCTGAAAACACAAAACAGGAGTCAAAACAGTAAAACTTTTTTAATCCTTTTCCGGTAAAAACGGAGGAGATTATTTATTACTATTTAATTACCAGAGATTCCGGCAGTACAGTAGACGAGGGCAAAGATCATGCCACCAAAAGCCCAAGCAATGCCTTGGATTCCAACAGAGGCGCACATGTTTGGTGCTCTCTTCACTCCCATTACTGTCAACACTGTGATGTAAAGGAAGAGGAAGGTCGCAATGAACTCTGCTATTCCTGCTCTCCAGAACGACCACGAGCTCAGCTCACCTGGCTCGAACAACGGCGCTGGTGGTGGCTCCTTGTAGTCCTTGTCCGTCTGAGCAGATGTCCCGATTGGCTGCCTCTCTGGGAACTTGTTCGCTCCCACTCTCACATCCTCTTCTTTCCCTTCCATCTTTCCTTGTCTCTCTCTAGAAGAACGTTAAAGAGTGAATGGCTGAGAAGGAGAAAAGGAGTGGAGATGGTTTTATAAAGAAGAGAGAGAAGACGGCCTAACGTCTCGAAAACACTACTTTCTTCTTCTTCTTTTTCTTTTTCTTTTTTTAATGAAAGAAATATACAGGGAATCATTCCTGGATAACGATGATCTTTTTTAATTTATGCTTGATTAGTTGTTGTGATAGGGACATTATGACTTTTAATCATGTAACATAACCCACGCTAATGCTTTTTATATTCTGAAACTCCAAAACATTACTAGCATGTTCGAGCTGATTTATCATTTTTCTAACTCATAAATGACTGGCAATTGTTTATTCAACGTTGCAATGAACCGATGCAGCTTTTAGTTTCGTGAATCGTAATTGTGAGGCACAACTCAACTATTATCATTGTATAGTTTAAACTATAAGTAATCATGCAGATGGATTGGTCCTGTGAGCTGTCTTTTGTTCTTTATGGTTTTACCAACAAAGAAAGCGGGCCCCAATTTATTTTCTCTTACCGGCTTAAGCTGTAAAGGTGGAATAGTAACTTTTGACTCGCCCGACGATATAAAATTTACTTCCCGACCGTTGGAGATAGAGAAAGGGAAAGATTTTTGTGGAAGGATGGTGACTGCTTCTATGAAAAAAGCACAATCGTCTGGACTGTTGTGCCAGGCCTCGAATCATTCTAGCTAAGTATTACCTGTACTAACGACAAAATGTAATATAATTTGTAACTCAGAAGTTCTTTTATTCAAAGTCGAAAAGTTAATAGAAAGGAAAATATAGAGTTAATTAGTTTCCTATTTACAGAAGTAGGTAAGACATATGGAAGTAGTAGTATGTATTGAACAGCTCAGAAATGTATTTTGCTTATCTGTGATCACATGCATGTTCGCTTCTCTACTCCCACTTTCTTTCTTACTTTTTTTTTTCTCATCTCAGTCCTTTTCTGTTTGTTTGTTTGTCTGTCAACTGTTACTGATTTATATTAGTACTAATAATTGCTACAGCCTTTAGCATTACTAACCATCAGACAAATCATTGGTTGATGAATTTTAATTTGTGTAGCTGTACTCAGTTGGTACATATGCAATCAATCAGAAGACACAAATATTTTTGCAAACGAAGCGTATCCGTTTATTGAGTAAGTGAATCATCTGGGTCGCTGTACTCAGTTGGTACATGCGAGAGATTATAAGACATGAATATACAAAGCAGATCCGTTTAAAATGTATAACGCAAATACACACAAGCTTATGTTATGGGCTATGAACATGCCTATTTTTGGGAGTAACAAGCATACGGAAATCAATCAACACATTGCGATAAATGAACGCGAGCCCAGTTACGGCCCAAAGGGTATGAGTTTTGGGTGGGGGAGAGATGGTCGTCTTGGTCTGCTAGTGCTACCTTTGAGAAATGAAAAGTATACTTGAACAAGTCAATAATAAATGAGTAGAGTAGGTAGGAGGTGTCACAGTTGACAAGGAGAGGAACCCAACTGTATTGAATGTTACTTTTCCCCCGTTGAGCTGTTCTTTCTTTTACGATCGATCCAATCTCTATCTTTCNCCTCCCCCCCCCCCCCCTAATCTCGAGATCTGTCTCCCCCAGAGATACGGAATGGAAAAGAAAGAGACCAAGCAACATGTGGCAGAGAGTGCAGCAGAAACTGAGCAAGAGAATGGGCCGTTGATAGAAGACGAGATCGAGAGGAGCAAAGTCGGCATTATGAGAGCTCTTTGCGACCGACAAGATCCCTCCACTAAGGTCCCTTTATGTCTTCTTCTTTTCAAATCTCATCCTTTTTCTGTTTGTCTGTCCTTCTTAAAATAGAAAGAAAGATAAAAAAGTCACTTTAGCTGACTTAAACTTGAGTTGACTTGTTCAAAAAGAAAAAAATAGGTAACTAGGGAGAACTCGAAGTAGTAGTAGACTCCTTTCATGTGTTAAGAAGAATGTGCATATAGCAACTATGTACTAACTTACAGAAAGTAGTTTTGTGTTGTCTGACTCTACTTAATGAATGCGGATAGGAAGTGGATGACCTGATGATCAGGCGGTTTCTGCGGGCGCGTGACATGGACATTGAAAAGGCCTCAACGCTCTTCCTCAAGTACCTTGATTGGAAGAAAAGTTTTCTCCCAAAGGGGCACATACCTGAGTCAGAGATCGCCAATGATCTGTCGCACAAGAAAGTGTGTATGCAGGGACATGACAAAACGGGTCGTCCTATCGTTGTTTCCTTTGGGAACAGACACAACCCTTCCAAAGGCAACCCTGAAGAGTTCAAGCGTGAGTTATTACTTACACCACTTTCCCTCTTTCTATCACAAAATCTTTCTTCACTTTTTTTCTTTGTTATCTTGGGGCAGGTTTTGTAGTCTACACGCTGGAGAAGATATGTGCAAGGTTTGTTATACAATCTTTTCAAGTGGTTGGTTAGTTATCAAACCAAACAAATTTATTTACCCTCCTAATATAATTCTTTTGTTTTCATCTAACTATAAGAATGCCAAGAGGTGTAGAAAAGTTCATAGCCATAGGAGATCTGCAAGGGTGGGGATATTCTAACTGTGACATCCGCGGCTACCTTGCTGCTCTTTCCACTTTGCAGGTAAACCAACTCCCCCCCACAATCTTTTTCTCCTGCTTATCTCAAGGATTCCTAAGAGAAACACTCTTTAAATTGATAAACTTTCTGTTGGTTTTGTTTTTTAACAGGATTGTTACCCAGAGAGACTAGGGAAACTCTACATAGTGCATGCCCCCTACATTTTCATGACCGCATGGAAGGTCGTTTACCCATTTATCGACAACAACACCAAGAAAAAGGTCAGTATATTTAGCTCAGACACCGCAACACTTATTTAATTATTTACAGTCTGTGTTGTTTTGAAACTTGAATTGTTAATCGTGGTGGGTGTGTGGGGCAGATTGTTTTCGTGGAGAACAAGAAACTCACACCAACACTGCTTGAAGACATAGACGAAACCCAACTTCCAGACATCTACGGTGGCAAGATGCCACTTACTCCTATTCAGGACTCCTAATGTTGGACGTGTTATACTACTTACTATTATCTCCAAACTATTACCCCCTACTATATTCTTTGTATTTTGAACAAAACTTAAAAAAAGCTTATCGAGTATTGCCAATTTTATAGCTAGTTATAAACTTATAATGAAGCCATATATGCTTGAGATTTTTTTTTTTTTATTTCTTGTTATTTCATCAAAATATCTCTTAGTGGATTTAGCCCTTACGGGCTCTTCACTGCCACTCTGATAGACTAATATGTTTGATCGATGGAAGAGAACAGATTTATTTAATTGCTATTGTATATGGTATAAACCAACACCTTGAAATAAAATCCACAAAACAAGAAGGCATCATCATTAATTATCACCATTGGCAAGGCAAGGTGTTTCTGTTCATCAGTACATGCGAGAGTGAGGGCGATTAGAAGAAGCTGATCTTTTGTCTTTGGTAAGAGCTTTGATCTCTCTAAGATAAGCTCTGGTGATCTCAACGCTAAGATTGGGGTTCCTCTGCACAAAAGTCTCGTATTTCATGGGAACAACCACTTCCTCCATGTGTTTAACCACATGGTTGATGGCAGCGGATTTCAAGATGGTGTCGGAAGGAATGCTGGCGAGCTCCAGAACGTCAAGGACGTTCCTCGAGGTGAGAGAAGCGATGAAATGGTCGCGGCAGACGTCTTGGAGATAAGCGATGTCGTATTTGTCAGCAGCCAGATAGTATCAAGGATAGATATATATATATGGAAAGGATATGTAAATGATTATAACCTAGATATAGAGAGTACTCTCAGACTATATATTGTAATGTGATTCATCCAATAACAAGTACATTCCACAATCTATATGGTATCAGAGCCGTCGCTCCTATAAACCTATTTTATTTTCCAAAAATTTTCTTCCTTTTCACGTCAATCACCATGGCCTCTCCAACCAACTCTGCAACACTCACAGAAACCATAAACACAAACCCAAACAAGCAAACTATCCTCAACATCAACATGTCTAATGTCTCAAAACTTACAGCCACCAACTACCTCATGTGGAGTCTTCAGGTCCATGCTTTGGTAGATGGGTATGGTCTTGTTGGTCATATTGATGGATCCTCTGAGATACCATCTGCTGAGATCATCATTGATGGTGAAACAACCACAAATCCGGATCATATGGTCTGGAAAAGACAAGATCGTTTGATCTACAGCGCACTCTTGGGAGCCATCAGCCTTCCTATTCAACCATTGGTGGCAAGAGCGCTCACTGCTGCTCAAGTATGGGAGACTCTTGCATCTACTTACGCCAAACCTAGCCGTGCCCATATCAACAATTTGCGTCATCAAATCAAGATGTGGAAGAAAGATACAAAGACCATTGATGTAAATATTGAAATCAGAAATCTCAAACGTATAACTCACTTTATTAACTTGAGAAACTTACTCAAAACTCAAGTTCTAATCTCACAAACTCTTAATCGTATACCACACATTGGCATCTCTTTATATAGAGTTTGTATTCATCCTAATCCTATTAGATAAACATAACTTTAGATAACTCCTAATAGCATTATGTAATTATCTCCATGACTCGGTAGGATAAGGATAACTCCTTGCTTCTCAAGCTTCTTTCCTTTTCAAGCTTACCACAACAGTCTCCCCCTTAAGCTTGAAATCTTCTCTTGACACTTCCTGCATTCCGATCAAATCTCTCATCTCACTGAACTTGATCCTGCCCAGAGCTTTTGTCAGAATGTCTGCTTTCTGTTGATCTCCTGCGACATGTTCCACAATGATCTGTCCTCTCTCCACACACTCACGTATGAAATGGTAACGTGAGTGTATATGCTTGCTCCTCCCATGGAAGACAGGGTTCTTGGTGAGTGATATAGCAGAGGCATTGTCAATCCTAATTACCACCTTCTGTACTGGTTCTTCAGTGATCTCGCTCAGTAATTCCTGCAACCATATGGCTTGCTTAGCCGCCTCTGTTCCAGCCATGAACTCTGCTTCGCAGCTTGAAAGTGCAACTGTATCTTGCTTAGCTGAGCACCACGTAATCAGACTCTCGCCGAAGTAAAAGATGTGGCCTGCAGTGCTTCTTCCATCGTCGGGATCTATGTTATGGCTACTGTCACTGTAGCCAATAAGTCTGGGAACCTCTATCGTCGACTGTCTGAAGACCAGTCCGTATGATGTCGTCCCCTGTAAGTACCTGAGGCAATGCTTCATTGCTGCTCCGTGTGAGATCTTAGGAGTTTGCATATATCGACTTAAAACTCCCACTGCATACGAAAGATCTGGTCTAGTATGAAGCAGGTACCTCAAGCATCCCACGTTTCTTCTGTAACTCGTCGCATCTATATCTTCTTCCTTCTCTGATTTTCCAAGTTTCAGGCCGTGTTCCATGGGTATGTGAGCAGCATTGCAGTTTCTCTTTCCACTTTCTTCTAAAATTCTCAGCGCATACCTTCTCTGATTGAGTGTTATGAGACCCTTTTCTTGTCGTACCTCAATCCCAAGGTAGTAGCTAAGCTTGCCCAAGTCACTCATATCAAACGTAGAGGCCATCTCTGCTTTGAACCCATTAATGATCTCTGCATTTGCTCCAGTGACGAATAGATCGTCAACATATACAGCCACAACCAGAATGTTTGAGCTTACCGTCTTCCTGTAGATAGAGGGCTCCTTTGAGCACTTCGTAAACCCCAATCCAAGTAAGATTCCGTTAAGTTTGTTGTTCCATGCCCTTGGCGCCTGTTTTAATCCGTACAGTGCCTTGTGGAGTTGATATACCTTGTTCTCGCTGCCTTTTGTTTCAAAACCCTCTGGTTGTGTTACATAGACTGTCTCTTTCAATTCTCCGTGTAGGAACGCGGTTTTGACGTCTAGGTGATGAACCTCCTATCCCCTAGTCGCTGCAATACTTACTAGTAGTCTGATGGTTTCAAGTCGAGCTACAGGAGCAAAGACCTCCTCGTAGTCAATACCGTATTGTTGTACATATCCCTTAGCAACCAATCGTGATTTGTACTTCTTGATAGATCCATCTGAGTTGAACTTGATCTTGAATAGCCATCGGAGACCAATTGGCTTTACCCCTTCCGGAAGATCAACTAGACTCCACACTTTGTTTTTCTCAATTGAGTTCAACTCATCCTCACATGCCTCTATCCATTCTCTTAACTTGCTTGCTTCTGTGAAGTTTCTTGGTTCCTCGTCTAGAGATAACAACAGTATCTCCCCATCTTCATCAGCAAGTAAGACGTAATCCTCAAGGTACTTTGGTAGAGTGGTTTGCCTTTCGCTTCGTCTTAGAGGCACCGGTGTATGATCACTCTCAGCTTCTTCTTTTATCTGCACTGTGTCTGTGGTCTCTGTTTCCTCGTGTACCTCTTTACTGCTGTTCCCTTCATCACGAGCTTGCACTGTCTCTGCATGAGTCTCATTAATTTGCTCGCTAAGTCCATGATTTCCAAACTCTCCGAGATTGACTGTGAAGTTGTTGTAGTTCCTTGCTTCTCCATCAATCTTCTTCCAGTTCCAGCCTTTTGATTCGTCAAATACTACGTCCCGACTTACTACTATCTTCTTCTTCTCAGGGTCAAGTAGTCGGTATGCCTTGGAACCAGGCTCGGTTCCAAGATGAACAAGCATGCGTGCACGATCATCCAGTTTCTTCAGGTGTGGTTTCTCAATCTTTGCGTAGCTGATGCATCCAAAAACTCGTAGGTGGCTTATGTTTGGTTTCTTCCCTCGTAGCACTTCATAGGGAGTCTTTTCCTGTAGTGATCTTGTTGCTATACGATTTATCAGATATGTTGCATGCCTTACAGATTCACCCCACAAGTAATTCGGCATGTGCATGTGTTTCAAGGTGCTCCTTGCCATTTCCATCAATGTTCTGTTTCGTCTCTCTACCACCCCATTTTGTTGTGGCGTGTATGGGGCAGTAAGGTGTCTCTTGATCCCCTTATCTTCACAGTACTGATTGAACTCACGAGAGGTGAACTCTCCACCTCGGTCTGTTCTAAAAGTGACTATGTTCTCATGAGTTTCTGCTTCTATAGCCTCCTTAATTCTCTTGAACTTGTCAAACGCTTCACTTTTCTCCTTTAGCAAGCTTATCCACATATATCTAGTATGGTCGTCTATGATCACAAAGATATATTTGTTTCCTCCCATCGTACTTGGTGATATGGGACCACAGAGATCACCATGGACCAGCTCCAGGGGTCTAGTTGCTCTGTATGTAGTTGATTGCGGGAAAGGTTTCCTTGCTTGCTTGCCGAGTTGACATGAAGAGCATACTTCCTTAGTGACATCAACATTAGAAACTCCACTAACTAGTTCCTTCTGTATCATGATTCTCATCGTTGCAGTGTTGACATGTCCTAGCCTAGCATGCCATCGGTTTGACTCGCTTGCAGTTGTTAAGTAGGCTTGTGATATGTCTGTGATTCCCATGCGTACCTTATAGAGCCGATTCTTTGATCTGATTGCCTTTACAAGTAGTTTCCCGTGTTGATCAAGCATGGTAAGATGTTCTCCTCTCAGTCTTATATCACATCCTGACTCGGTTGCTTGACCCAGGCTGATGATGTTGCTTTTGAGATCAGGTATGAAGTAAACATCTTTCAATTTTCTTGCTTCCCCTTTCATGTCTATAAACGAAATAGTGCCTTTCCCTTTGATATCGATCTTGGAATCATCCCCAAACCTCACTTTTCCAGTGATGGTTTTGTCTAATCTTGAGAAGTATCTTTGATCCCCTGTCATGTGGTTGCTTGCTCCGTTATCTAGATACCAGATATCATCTGAATCAGTGTTTGTCTCGTACTTTTCAGGTCGACAATTCTTCTCATTGAGGTAGACGACTTCGTGCATCATTAGCTCATCCGCATCCTGTGTGTCACTATTATTGTTTTCCATTGCTTCTTGAAGCTTGAGGAGACGATCAGGGCAGTCTGAGGCATAATGCCCTATCTTGTCACATCGGTAACACATTATTCTTGATGTATCTCTGTTACCGTTGAATCTTCCTCTGCCTCGTCCTCTGCCATACGACCTTCCTCCTCTGCCACGGCCTCTGTACTCCCTGTTTTGATCTCGTTGGTCTCTGTTGATCTCTCGTGATGTGTGTGTACCTGATGACTCTCGGGAGTCGTCGTTCGAGTACATAAGCTTTGTTTGCTCGTCTTGTTGTTCCTCTTCTTCGTTTATCCGTTCCTCATAGACTTTCATGCGCCCCATGATATCTTCAAAGCTAGTATTGTTTAGGTCCAACACTTGTTCCAATGAGGCCACAATCTGGATGTACTTCTTCCGTGGAAGACTGTTCAGAAGTTTCTTTACCATCTTCGGTTCATCTATATTGATACCTAGGGCTGCAGACTTTGATGCAATCTCAGCCAACTTGCCTCCAAATTCATCAATTGTCTCAGCATCCTTCATCTTGAGGCGATCAAAGTCATTCATCAATGTTTGCAACCGCGCTTCTTTGACTCTCTCAGCTCCAACATGTCTGACCTTGATTGCCTCCCATATCTTCTTAGCGGTATCAAGCTCTCCGACCTGTAGTGTTAACGCCTCCGGTATCGATTGAACTAACAACGCCATCGCCATGTTGTTTTTCTTCCCACTGGTTATGTTCTCTTCAATAGCTTCCCATACCTCATGCACCCTGAGAGCTATTTTCATCTTTATCGCCCATACTGTGTAGTTAGTAGTATTAAGCATAGGACATTGTATAGTAGAGGATCCTCGCCCTTCCTTTGGTTTTGATTCCGTTACTGCAACAATGTCTCCAGCCATCTTTCTTCACGCAAAACCAGGCTCTGATACCAAATATTGAAATCAGAAATCTCAAACGTATAACTCACTTTATTAACTTGAGAAACTTACTCAAAACTCAAGTTCTAATCTCACAAACTCTTAATCGTATACCACACATTGGCATCTCTTTATATAGAGTTTGTATTCATCCTAATCCTATTAGATAAACATAACTTTAGATAACTCCTAATAGCATTATGTAATTATCTCCATGACTCGGTAGGATAAGGATAACTCCTTGCTTCTCAAGCTTCTTTCCTTTTCAAGCTTACCACAACAGTCTATGTACAAGGTATTACAACCAGAGTGGATCAACTAGCCATTCTTGGTAAATCTATGGATCATGAAGATCAAATTGATGCTTTACTTGGTGGTTTACCTGCTGAATACAAGTCAGTCGTTGATCAGATTGAAGGTCGTGAGACACCTCCAACCTTGACGGAGATTCACGAGAAACTGCTGCATCATGAAGCCAAACTGGCGGCTACGGTCAGTGAGACGATTCTCCCTGTCTCTGCAAATTTTGTTCAACAAAAGGGTCAGAGTTCGTATCAGAACAAAAACAAGAATCACAACAGCTCCTACAACAATCAGCAGAGGCCGCAATACAATAACACCAATTGGCAGCAGCAGCAACACCGTGGGTCTAGACCTTACCTTGGTAAATGCCAAATATGTGGAACTCAAGGTCATGG
>OVBX01000108.1:0-62932 GCA_900406325.1 Erucastrum elatum | reverse complement strand
AAGCTGTTGAATCCGATATCATATGAAATGGTACCATCAGGCTTAAAAAGTCCAAAGTGGGTCTCCGAACTTTTCCCCGGTTTAGAATTTTCATTGAACAAAGCAAAGATATATGCTTTGAGCACCTTCTTTGGTCTAAGAGGTGTTCCCTTCTTCTTAGCAAGCCTCTTCCTGAGGTTATAGTTATAAGTCCTCGCGTTCTCAGGGGTCGCCGCCGGCTCATCAGAATCCCCTTTAGAAGCCCACCCTGTCTCAGTAATCATCACCTCCATATCCTTGAACCCAGCATCTTCCAGGGCCATGTAAGCTGCATCAATCTGAGCATCAAGCATGTTATCGTACCGCAGATTGGTTTTCGGGTCGTAGATCCCTTCGGTCGGCTTGAAAAGCGCGTAGTTGATATCGATCTGAGTCGGGTTGTAAGTATAGGCCAGAAACGGGTAAGCGTTCAAGCAAAAAGGAGAACCAATCTGATCAAAGAACTCAAGAAGAGGCTTCATATACTGAACTACATTCTCTTTAAAGACACAAGACGACGGCGGGTAGGAGTCAGCAAACACGGCCTGCGAATGAGCAGTGGTGATCTGCACAATCCCCTCAAGACCCATCTTCTTCAAAGCAGTGTAGACGTTCTTGGCGGCGCCTAGCAAGGCCCCAGAGAGGTCCGCGTCGCCGCCACCTAGGACTTCGTTTCCTACGGCGATACCGCGGATCCGAGTGGCTGGTAAGAAGGACTGAACATTGTCTTTGACCCAAGTGAGGGCGTGATCTGCGTTCACACTCATCTCTTTCAAGAAACCGTTAGGGAGTCCAACAACGAGGTCTAGACCAGTGCCGCTGAATGCTTGGAGGACAGTGTGGTCTGCATCGTAGATACGGACGTTACGGATTTTAGCTTGCTTAAGAAGTAAGACTACTTTATCAGGCGAAGGGATGTTATCAGCAATCCTTCCATAGTTTATCCCATAAGTTCCAACGAATGCTCCTTTGGCTTGAAACACAAAAGTAACGATCCAATCAACATCACTAGACGGAATCGTAATATAAAGGAAAAAAAGTATTATATAATCTTTTTAATTGAAATCGGATTGAAGATATATACTCTGTACCTGACAAAATCGGACTGAAGAAGAGGAAGATGAGAAGAAGCAACACAGAACTTCTCATCTGATAGTTTCTCAGTAAAACTCGAGAAAGAGATTTGACGATTCAGGTCACAAAGAGCGAACCGAAGCGAAACCGAGAATCTGGTTCGATAGTGACATTAGATTCTTCGGATCACAAACTTTGTTAGCGAAACCCTAAAAAGAAGTTTAGAAGAGAAACCCAAAAGTGATTTTATTCGAGGGCTGCTTGCTTGACTTGAATGATTGCAAAAGAGAGTCAGATATTTTTGGCTTCTCGGTTTTTTTGGGGGTTTCCACTCTTCGTCGCTGTCGAGAGTATATGAATAAGTTGCAACAACGCGGAAAAAAAAAGAAGGAATAAGTTGGCAATTCACTTTTTTTTCCTCTCTCTCTCTCTTTTAAATAAAGTTTTTAAGTGAAATATAATAATATGAAAAGGGAAAATAAGATGGAAATTTCGTAGTTGTTAAGGAGTGATGTGGTTGGACGGTGTGTTTCTTTGGACGTACCAGCATTACAGCTAAATCAGACGTGTATGGACCTCATTGCATCACTTTTCTTCAAGTGCTTTTGTTTTCCTATTATATGTTTTTTTTAATGTTTGATAAGAAACCATCTAATTTTCTCTCTAACTTTCAAGAGCCCAAACTTTTTACCGGTTCTCGGCTCGAGTTGATTTTGTTTCTTCAAGTTATTTTGTTTTAGTTAACTAGGTAATTCTTCCGTATTTAAATTAAGGTTCTCTCTCTTTTCTAGATAGATAAACTTTTCTTCATGTTCATTTCAAAAGAATAAGAGAACAAATATTTTTTGTTTTTTTTTTATCTTAGATCCTTGTGTAGTTAGTTTAGCTGATCTTTTTCGATGCAAATCTAGCTCCTTTCCGGTGTAGTTTTTGTTTGGTTTTTATGTTACTCGTCTTTCGCAAATAAACTCAGTAAAACCTCTATAAATCAATAATGTTGGAATTTGAAATTTTAATAATTTATAGAGATATTAATTTACAAAAGCTTCTTTATTTATATTTTTCTATTTTTAAATATTTTTATTTATAAAAAATAAAATAATTTATTTTACTGTATGTACATTATTTAAATTTAGAAATTTGACTTTCATATTATTTTATTATCTTAAGTTTTTATATTTCTATGTTTCACAGAATTGTTAAGTGGTATTCAGTATAATTTTACTAAATATTATCAAAATATATTGAAATGTTAAGAAAAATAAAAGAAATTATATTGTGAATATAAAACCAACAATATAATATTTAGCTTGTATGATATAAAAAAAATTATATATAGATAAATTATTAATTTATGATTTTAGTGGGACTATATATTTATATAGAATTTTTAAAAATATTTTTATCTTATTATTTTATATATGTGTGTTATATTTAACACAGTCCCAACTTGAAACCGATATAATTTATGAATTTAAAGAAATTATTAATTTAAGTAATATTAATTTATAATCTCATTTCATTTGAATCGGTTATTCTTCTTTACCGGTTACACACATATTCCTTCTATAAAAAGTCAATCTTTATTCATCCTCAAATGGATCCCAGGCTCAGAGATGAAATAAAGGATCCATGATGAGACGGAAGAAGTTGATGATGAAATCTTCTTGATTGATTTTAAAAAGATCCAGAAAAGTTGGCAGCTTACGATGGTCCGGCACATAATCTTCAGTATATTTTTTTTTTGCAAAAAACATAATCTTCAGTATATCAATTGAGCTTTATCAATTGTTTTGGATAGATGCTCTGATTTCAAACAATGGCTTTGGCGAAAGAATGGAGTTTTACAGAGTACAAAATGCTGCAGTAGGGATTTGTGGCGGAGATGGGCGATTTCCGGCATGGAGAGTGGAAGAAAGAGACTGCTGGTGGTGAAGATCAGATTTGCATGCATGTACAAGTTAATTTTTTCACTTAGCCGAATCTGTTTTTAGTGCTTAAATGTATGTAGTGTGTTCATGTGTTGGATGTATATATTGTATTCCTTTAATGAAATGCAACAAGTTGACAAAAATGATTCTCTCGTACTCAAGCATGAATATAAATATTTATATTGTAAATATATTATAATAATTGATTAATAACTTGCTTTCAGTTTTAATTTTCTTATAATTTATATATATGATTTATATTAACAATATTGTTCTGTTTTAATTAAACACTAGATCTTGATACATGCATCCGCACATGATATTTTATATATATACATATATACAATTGAACCTCTATTTTATTCTTTTATTTTTTTTTTTAATTTTAAAAATGTTTCCCCCTTTCTTCTATTTTGAGTTTGAAAAATATAATTTCTAATTAACAGAAATTAATTAATAAAACGGAAAATGGATTTTAATAATAGTATTTAGATCAAATATTTTTAATTCATTAAAGTATCTTTGTAAATAAGAATCGTGATAATAAACTTGAGTGCACCAAGAATAAATTGATTTCTCAAATAATATTATAGAGATTTTTTTCCAGTTTTTTTTGTTTATTAAGACAGTCCATTAAATCCTTTAAAAATATGGTTGTTCTTGTTCAACTTGATTCATGCATCTAACAATCTAACGTATGTTATGATCTACAAACCTAACAGAAAACAAGATTAACCAAATCATAATCAGTATACATGATCAGTGCCGGCCATGACCTAAAGCTGGGAATGCTAAGGCTTTAGGCGCCAAATTACATTAAGTATTTAGGGGATCATAATTCTATAAAGTTGTATATAGTTCAGCGGCTGTTTCTGCTTTGCTTGGTCAAGGTGCATGACTTAGAATTTTTTTGGCAGCTAATATTTATTTTGTTTTAGGTTGTACTCTGCACTGGGCCGGGCTATTGATCATCAAAGTAAATTGGATTCAAATATATCACCCCACTTAGAAGTAGGTTTGGAGACTGATCTATAGAACATAAACAAAAGAGAAATAATGAACAATGAGGAAGCAACAAAGAACAACAACCAAGCTGCTCGGCTGAAGAGGAGGAAAACCGGCGGCTCGACTGCTTACCACTGTCCGACATGGCAAGGAGAGAGAGAGAACCTTAATGCTTAGGATTTTTAATTTCTCTTATTTTTTCCTCAAAACTTCCTTGTAGATTTGTGAAAAAGGATAAGAGAGGTGGAAACTCTCTATTTGTAAAAAGTAGTAAGATTCTAAGTTTTTTTGTCCATGTAAAATTCTAAGTTTAATCTTCACTAGATCTAGATCCGTGTAACCGCACGAGTGATATTTTTCATTTTATTGACATAGACATTTTTTTACTTCAAAAATGGTACAAATTATAATGAAACATATTCTGATATGTATATACATTTTTCAAACATAATAATACTACAATTTATTTGGTTTTCATCAAATTAATTATTTCAAAATGTAACATGTATTTGTTTCTTCTTCTATATATTTTTGTTTGTTGAATTAGTGTTTGATAATTTAACTCATAAAAATATGTAAGCTTTGTAAATTAAAAAATTATTGTCAGTCCAAAGATAATGTAGCATTCACAAAATTATAAATCTTAACAAAACTATAATTATTTATTCTTAGATTTAATTATCATGTAAGTAATTAAAAATTTAATATTAGTTTTTATTATTTTTAAAAATCTCCTAGATTTTATTTGCAAAATGATTTTGACACATGTCTTATTTACAATTATTTTCACCAAATTAATTTGACTTTTAATGCTTTTAGAATATAATAGTAATTTATACGCTATCATTAAAGTAAATCTATTAAAATATGATATCACATAATATAATAATAAAAATATAATTTTATATAGTAAATTTCGAAATATACTTATTTCTATATTTTAAATAATTATACAGTATATTACTAAAAAGATCTTCAAAATATTTAAAAATTTAAAAGATTATATTTCCAATCGTAATATTAATAGTTTGTTTTATATATCTATGAATTTTAGAAATAATGTTTAGTTTTACTTTCTGTTAGTTATACAACTTCATTTCATTTTTAACAATTTTATACATGTTGATTTAATATATTTTATCCAAAACATATAAATAGAAAAAATCCATCTAAAATTATAATTTTAAATATATACTTATCAATTCATAAATATAATTTAAAATAAAAAGCTAAATATTTTATCCAAAAGATATATAAAATCTATTTGAAATTATAATTTTAGATATATACATATATATTCTTAAATATAATTTTTTTAAATTGAAATAATTAAAACTAAAAAATGACATATTTCTTTAGAAATTATAATTTAAATTATAATTTTTTATTACTGCACATAGAACAAAGAAACACCTAGTGAACTATTAAATATTAAATAAAATAACTTTGAACTTGAGATATTGAACCATCACCGTAAAACTTGTGATAATGTCAATGTGGTTACTTGAACTAGGGGTGAGACAGAACAGGTATTCGGGGTATTTTAAGATACCCGGATACGTAAATTTGCTCTCCGGATCCGAATTCGGACCATTCGAATATCCAGACTAAAATTCAGATATCTGCGGATATTCGGATCCTAACGATTTTCCAAAAAAATCAATTTTTTTTTAAATTAAATTAAAAACTAATTAATTAACCATTTATTTAACTTATTTAAACTTGTTATTAAAAAATAAAATTGAAAAATTATTGAAATTTAATAAAACTAAAATTTTAATTATTTTATATAAAAATTATATACAATATGCAAATATAAGTATAATTATATTTTAAATATATTAATATATAAAAGGTCTGGATCTGGATCCGAATATCCAGACCAAAAATTTCACTATCCAAATCCGTAGAGTCACTACCGGATCCGGATCCGGACCCTCCGAATATCTATTTTTTCGGATCGGATCGGGTCGGATCCTGGATCGGATCGGGTCAGATCCGAATATTAAGTCCCATGGGTAACTTAACAACTTCGAAAGAATAAAGAAGAGGAGGACAGAGAAAGACATACAAAAAAGGGTAATTTGAGTTTCCATGAGCAAAATTTTGAAGTTCCAGGACAAAAAAACGCTCTCATCCCTCTCTACAACTCAACTCTATTAATCTAACTCCGGCTCGGCGGCGCCGACGCCGGAGGTTCCTCCTCCTTTCCCTTTAACTCTCTTTTTCTCTTTGCTCTCTTCCCTTCTGCCTTCCTGGAGTCTCCTTGCTTGTTGATTCTCGGTCTGTTGAAAACCAACCAGAGATTCTCTAGGGTTTCGACGGTGATGGCGTTCGGCCTCCTCTGGAACAACGGCGAGACCTCAGTGGCGAAGGAATAGGAAAGAGTCGGCTTTTAGAGCTGTGGATGAGCCAGATCTGATTTTCTCTTTACAGATCTCAGGCGATTCCCCGACGTTAACAGCGCGTGGCTTGGTGAGACGCCTCATATGCCATGGATCTTCCTCTCGGTGAGGAGGTGAGACATTTGGAGGAGAGTAACAACGTTCGTGGCGGAAGGTTTTGGCTTCTGGTTCTCGGGGTCAACAGGTACCAGGGTCGGGCGACGAAGGAGTGGTCAACCCGAGTAGCTTACCCTATGGCGGTACATGGTGGAGACTCTACATCCTAGCACCGGAGAATTCTGCTCTAACCGGTGGTACGAGCTCCATACCTCTGAAGCTTGGAAGTGGAACCGGTTCGTGTCTGCTACTGAAGCTCGCTTTTTCATTACAGATGAATCTGTCCGTTTTTTTGCTGAGGATCGAGGCAGTGAAAACCGGTGAGGCGAGATCAGTTCAGAATATGCCTTCGGGTTGATGATGCTGTGTCATGAACTTCAAGTCAGATCTTTTGGGGCCAACATCTCTGTTTTGAAATGTAATTTTGATTTGGTCTTGTCGCATTGAGATTAGTAATTGTTTTCGTATCACCAGGTCGAATTAGGTGATCTTAAGAGAAGACTTTGTCCCGAGTCGTGGGATGAGGTTTGTTCTCATCGGGTTGAAATGTATAATGTGATCGAGTCGGGTAGCTTTGGGTCCAAGTCAGTATTCCAGGGTGATACTAGATTATCTCATTGTATTAGGGGTTAAATCTCTGTCGAGGTTAAATTTGTACCCAAATCATTGGTGAATGAATAGTTTGTGTTGAGTAAAAAAAAAGGGTAATTTGATTTGATTTTTTTTAATGTTATTGTTACAGAAGCACAAATTGCCTTAAGTTGCAATAATATTTCGGAAAAGTGCTTAAATATGTAATATTCGTAAAATTTAAAGCTTAAACAAACGACGTTATAAAGAAAAAAAAACAAGAAGGAAGGAATCCGAGGAACACACCCTAAAATAAAAGAGAAAGAAGGTTAAAACCCAAGAGACGAAGCAAAGCAAATCGAAAGAAAAAAAAACGAGAGAGGGGTTATCAGCTAATCAAATTCCCAGCGAACTTTCTCGTGATAAGGTATTATTATCCTATCCAATCTGCTTAAGATTTGTGCCCTAGGGTTTTGTTCGTCCATCATCAGTATCTAAGGATTCGCTTCAGATCTGCTTTCTAGTATATAATAAACTTTGTATTCAATCTCCGAAGCATATTATATATGTCGTTTTAGTCTTACGAAGCTGCTCTAAGCGTTTATCTAAAAGCAGGATTGTGAATATATTTGCAGAAGAAAGAGAGTCGGTGGTGATATGAGTTCAAGTGAAGCTTTTCCCGTGATGCAGGTTAACTTACAAATTTACTGAGATTGTAAAAAAGTAAAAAAAAAAGAGGCCACTCTTATCTTATCATATATATTGTGTGTTGGCTTGCAGGAAATCATGCTTGAGTTTCGTGCTGGTAAGATGTCTTTGCAGGGAACAAGAGTTGTCCCTGATCCACGAAAAGGGCTTGTCCGCATTGCTAGGGTAATGTTTCCCCCACATTCATTTGTTCCAGTGTGTTCTCTTCTCTAGCAGAGAATTAATCTGATCTGTTTCCTCTCTAATCAGGGTGAGGAGGGACTGGTTCATTTCCAGTGGCTTGATCGAACCCAGAACACACTAGAAGATGTATCCTATGCACTTTTAATAATATAAATAATTACAAGTAGATTCAAAGCATCTCTCTCTTGTACTTATTAATATTGTGTTTTCTCCTTGACGATACCTTTTGTAGGATCAAATCGTTTTCCCTGATGAAGCTCTATTTGAAAAGGTATTTTTTGCCCGTTTTATTTATAAGTTACTAGCCATTTGAAAGTTATAATTTTGCCTACTGTTACAACACCTTGTTTTCTGTTTAGGTTAATCAATCATCAGACAGGGTGTACATTCTCAAGTTCAACAGTGATGACCGCAAGCTATTCTTATGGTTACAGGTCCGGTTTTTATTATCTTTGTACATGATATGTTTGTGATCTAATCAATTTCTTATTGATGCCTTACTGATCTTTGATCTGGGAACTCTAATTTTGCAGGAGCCGAGAGCTGAAGGTGATGCAGATATATGCTCTGCGGTCAATCAGTACCTTAATCAACCACTAGGCACGTAACATTCCTATCTTTGTTTCAAACAGTCTAGGATATGATTGTATCCTGGTACCAATCTCTTTCTTGCAGTTTAACCTTTCTAACTCCGTTGCTTTCTTTCCTCCCTACTCTCATTTCATATTTCTTGCCGTTTCATGAGCTATTAATAGATGCTTAGTCTGCTCAACTGTTTCCACTAGGGTGTTCAAGTTTATAGTTTTTGCTTGCGTTTATATTTTCTCCAACCCAGTGTTTGTTAAGCCATAGGAGGACCTCAATTGTTAGATTCCTTGCGACATCTATCTTGAGTCTGACTAACAGTTAGTCTGATGCCACTATCGACTGAATGGTGAAAGAAGTTTCTACTAATAAATATTCAGTCTTGCAGTAACATGTTCATTTTCTTGCTTGTGATTGTTGGTATAATTGTACTTTTTCTTTACCTATGGCCGCCACAAATTGTAGCTTCTTAGATTGATACTGTCATATGAGCTTATAATGTTGTTTTTGCCATCTCTATGTGTATAACATATGCAAGCACTCATTGTTTAGTCACTTGGATAGCAGAACAATATTCAATAAATCTAATAAAGTTTCTGTTCACCAGAGTTTGGTGAAGGAGATGCAGTTGCTGTGCCGGAGGATGTGGAAGACATGGCAGAAGACGATGTTTCATCCAGGTACTGATTATGTCAAACTGTTAGTTTTTGCATAACCATTTTATCTTCAGAAATCGGCTTGTTGCTAACTGCGTGAAACAGATATTATTTTTATTATTTTTCAAAGGATATACTATAATTGGTGTTGTTAGAACGTTATTATTTTGCTGCAAATGATACTAACTTATCTATCCTTCATAGAGCTGGAAACTTGGTTGTACCAAATGTGTCTGCAGAGGTGAGTGATGTGTCATCTTCGTCTGGACCAGTTAAGCTGGCAGACCTGCAAAGAATTCTGAACAACCTCTCTTCTGGTCCTGTAGGTAAAATTCTCAACCGCTTGGTACTCTCTTCATTCAATAAGTTTTTCTGGTTTCCCTTTTATATACTCATTCAGGTACGTTGATATTATTTTAGGTATCCCTGGAGATGAAGACGAAGGTGAATATTTTCAATTTTAGGTATTCTGTTTTTTCATTATTTTTACCACATCGTCCTCAAATTTCATCTTTCGAAGGCCTAGCATTAGGGGATATCCTGAAGCCCGAGTTGATTATGCCATTGCTTGAGATGTTACCGGTACAAGAACGATTGTCTTCCCATTTACCTGAGGTATGTGCTGGACGTCAGTGTTTTTTTTTTAATATTTAATGAAGATGAGTATTTACATGGAATTGTAAGTCAAGTTGTAAATTTAGGGAAGTTAGAGACGCAGAGGGTCTCTTGATTATGAAATGATTTAGGGTTGTGGGATTAAAAAAATTGTATGGGGTGAAAGGAGAGCGTTATATCTGTTTGTGTTGTTGTTTGAGAGTGGAACAGCTTTGAGTGGGGAGACGGAATAGTAGAATTCACACCCAGTAATTTCTTTTATATTTAATCTGTTAGCTCACTGACTCAACTCTTGTTTGCCGAGTCCACTAAGCTATTAACGATGTTCATGCACTGGACTAATCTAAGGACTTTAACAGGGTCACTGTAGGGATGAAGATATACTGGAGTTGTTACAGAGCCCACCATTTCGTCAACAAGTAGATGCATTTACCTATGTAAGTCCCTCTGTGACAATGTTGTTTGCGGTCTTGGCTTGATATTCTGACTCCACTTTACTCTCGCTCTAGGTACTTCGCACAGGACAGATAGATTTGACTCAGTTCGGTATTGACCCAAGTAAATGTGAGTCCGGCTCTTACAATAGAATTTCCTAAGGCTTTTTGTTTCAGTTTTATAAATACAGTTTTCACTCTTGTTGTAGATAAGTTCACTGTTGTCTCATTCCTTGAGGCACTTGAGGACTCGGTTGCAACGCAATCAAACGACGCAATGGATGAGAGTTGATCTTTTCATAATGATTTTGTTTGAAGTTCGACCTTTCAACTAAGAAAATCATTTTCGTTGTTTGTTGAATTTGGATTTATGAATTTTGTTGAAGTTTATGTGTTAGTATTTTATTTTGTCAAGCACAGGTTTTCAAGCATTGTTATCAGCTTTTAGTTTATTATTCGATATAACAGAAAAATATAAAGCCAGGTCGGTTTTACCAGTTAGATCTTCTATTGATGATCTGATAAATTTAACATCATGGAAAAACTTTGTTCGAAAGAATTCTCAAGTTTCTTTGTCAACATTTAGGCACATAAGGCCATCAATGTTCTCAAGGCAGTTCAGCTATTCATTTATTTGTTTACTGGGTATTTTTAGTATTCACACTAAGCATGGCCATCCGAGTTCTTGGGTTTGGGTCGGGTCTTGTAGGTTCAGGTCTTTCGGATCCTGAAAATTTAGACCTATATATGTATCTATAATATTTTGAGTCGATTTTATGGGGGATTTTGTTGGGTCCGGATCGGTTTGGGTCTACAATTCTAATACCTGTAAAATATTTGTAATTTTTCGAGTCCATATCGGGTCCGGATCGCATTCAGATATGTAGGATCTGAAAAATACTGAACATATCCAAATTCACTTAAATTTAATCAATATTTATCATATATATTTAAATATTTACAAAATAACTTAAATTAGACAATTAATAATTAACATAAAACATTATTAAACTCTGAATTTTATATTATAAAACTTCATACTACTATAAAATGTTACAAAATAATAATCAATATTGTTAACAAAAGATATTTCAACTAAATAAAAAATAATATATATAAAGCAAAAGACAAAAAAAATTATAGTTTTGAAATATACATGTTTTTAAGTCGGGTAAAAATCAGTTTTTTATTGGGTTGAGTCTATTCGAGTCGTTTCTTTTCGGGTTTAGGTCTGTTCGGGTCGGTTCTTTTCAGGACCAAGTTTATTCGGGTAAAAGAAATTTAGACCCAAAAATACTTGTAAATTTTCGGTTCAGGTATTTTCAAACCGGTTCCGGATCGGGTCTTTGGGTCCACGTTAAAATGCCAATGCCTAATTCACACTTAATCTTCCTTGAATTATTTTGTACACTTAAAAAGGTAAAAATGATAAATTATTCAGAATGATATATAGGATTCTATATAGAGAGATCCATCGGAAACTGTTTAATGCCATGCTTGGTTTGAAACAAATCATAAGCAGAAGGAAGCAGAGGAAGTACAACTTCCTCAACAAACCAAACTGAGAAATGCGTTATAAATGGATCATATACATATGATGCATTCTTTAGTAGTTATGGATGGACATAGAGAAACTCAAGAGAGGTAACTTAGCTATTGGGAGTAAGGAACTAACAACTAAGAATCTCATCACTTCACTCGGAGCTCGAGGCCCTCTCATGGGCGGGGATGCAATCAAGGATCTGGACCGCAATTCTGGCCTGTAAAGACTTGCTGCGGGTGGGATTGGATTTTCATTTGGTAAGCCCGTATAATTTTGGGCCTGGCTGAATGGGTTGAAAGCGGGTTGGGGTACAGGTTAACCCACAACCTTAAGTCTTCATTTTTGCTTTCACATGATGATATTTTCGGTCTCCCAAATGCCTTTGATCGGCACCGGTGGAGCTTCTTCGAGCCATCAAAAGAAGTTTACGAACTCACTTTCCACAAAAGAAGAAGATCCAGCTCCGGCCATGGGTTCTTCATCGACGGTGGTTCTAGGCCTTCTGCGCTCCATGCATGTCATAGGTAAGGAAAGATTCTTGTGTTTTGTTGTCGAGTTATATTGTCGGCTCTAACCAATTATTTCAGTTTTCAGGCGGGATTTCTTCTTAGATCCAGCATCGGAGCTTCTCTTTTGCTGTATCGGATTCGATAGTGAATCCTGTCACCACTTCGTCTTCGAGCTAGAGCAGAGAAGCTAAACCGAGAAGACGAAGGTACATATTTACTTTAACAATTGTATGTTTTTTGCATGTGTGTGAATTGTGTTATTGTGTCTGATATTAGTGTTTGTGTGCTTTGTCTGTTTGTGCTCTGTCTTCGATTCATTGTCTCATTGTTTTCAGGTAACAACCATGTAGATCGACGATGCATATAGTCTGAGGTAACAATCTCTTTGCTTTCAATTACAATGTCAGCTCACGTCACATACAACTCTACTAACTTAGTTGATGTTTACTTGTTTAGGAAAAGAAGGAACAGAACAAAGCTTAAACCAAAGTAAATTATTAATACTTCTATCATATGTAATTGATCTTGTTGTTTATTGTTAACATCATATGGTGTTCTGTCTTTGATATGCTTGTGGTATTCTGTCTCGAGCTAATAGAATGATGGTGAACAAGGAGGCGAGTGGCTCATCTTCTCCACCTCTTCACTGGACATGTATAAAACAAACAAGTGTATTGCCTTATCAAGTGTAATCCTCGACTAAACTCACTTACTGATGCGTCATGAAGCTGCTAAAACATCCTGAAATATGTCTTGAAGCGTCCAGGAGCCATATGCATCTTTGTAATTCTATGTCCTGCGGGCCGACCCGCAAAGACCTACATGTTTTGCGGTACGGGTGGTCAGCCATTTTAAGGACTGCAGTCCGCATGGGCCTGACCCACCGTATCCCGCTCATGAAGTCGTAACACGATGAAACATGCGGCAATGAAGGGTGCCAAAATTCATCAAGAGCCATGCCATCACCCTTTATTTGCATAGAGGTCCTTGGACGCGTTTAACCTATTTTAGTTTTTTTACAGTCACTCTCTAGGCTACATTTTATTATTTTGAGAGAGATTTTGGAGAGAAGATCAGAACTCCTTTCAGAGATTGATTGAAACTTCTGTATTTATTAACCTGATACTTTTTATGCTATTCATTCAGTTATTTGTTATGTCTTGCATAACTGGTCTGAGTAATTCACATGTTTTTTTTTGAACAACGAGTAATTCACATGTTATTCACATGTTAGATCTAGAGATTTTTCAAGGAATCTGATGAACTTGTGACTGATAGAAATGCTAGGGTAATCATATTATTTCCTTCACCAGGATTAATTCTATTGCTTATTCTTAGAGTAATTAACTTGATCTTAGGATAATTGGAAGAAAACTTCAACACCAGTAATACTAGTAGCTAGTACTGGTAATAGTGGTTACTAGTAATACTTACTACAAATGAAGAAATTGAATAAAAGGTTATTATCTTAGAAGATGCATTAGACATTTAACCACTTTCAGACCTTTCTGAGAGTTATTTCATTGTTGGTTCTCTCCTTGGGGTACTCTATGGACTACATCTTCTCCTACTGCCTTATTTAGATCTGAGACCCGTTTTATGGTTCTACTAGATTGACGACACCTTTCTGTTCCCTTCATAACTTTCTTGTACAACACATACAAACACAACCACTCAGTCACTCCAAATGTAACCGCATAACAACAAATCTATTTTAGGTTGGTTTAGCTGTAGGTTGGTTGGATTTTAGGGTTAGGTTTGGGTGGGTCAGATTTTTAGGTTGGACTCTTGCAAATAATCTATTTTATTAAGGAACAATTTATTTCTAGTCACGTTATTTCATTCAAGAAAAAATGAAAAAAAAAAAGGAATATTATAAGGAGAAAGAGGAATTTTTGAAGAGGATTGGGGCAAAACACACTAATGTCCTTAGTAGTTATCGATTATCGACACTAAAGTATTTCTGTCTGTAACTCGAATAACCCAATATATAGTCCATAATTCATATTATATGACAGTTATATTTTTAGTACGCGAGTCTCTCATCATGCGATGTCTACCAGCTATTTCCAAACAAAGCAAAGTTCATTGTCGGAATAAAGTAATTTGTTATCTTGGTTTCCACGTATTCTATCACTATCCAAACACTTGTGATCCAAGAACGAACGACGCTAGACTGAAGAAATAGGCTCGTAGGACGAGACGAGAAAGAGTAAGGATGGGTTCGGAAAACTTGAGGGAATCATCTTTCTTCACTACTCAAGTTTACGTCATTATTTATTTCCTCAAAAGTATTTAGGCCAAGAGTTTCATTATATATATATTAAAAAAAATCTCCCCCCAAGTGCGGTGGTGACTGCCCGAAGAGGGTGTGGGGTTGCAAGAAGTCATAAATATGATGATACATCGATTTCATGATAACTCCTACTAACACATCACATGAGCTATTCAAGTCCGCATGACTCCAAAACAAATATTCACTCGTTCGATTTTGCATAGTAATTAGTTTTCAAATACTTCAATCATTCCTTGTTAATAGAGGGACCAGGAAATAGATACACCCAATTAGTACACCTGATTAAGTCGGCTATATCTATCTACGAATGTTGATAGTTTGCATAAATATATTTAATTAATACAGTTATTAATTTATTGAGTCATATCTCAGTTCTAATACTTTTAGGTATGTCCTAGATTTTTTAACAGTGAGTCTGTTCTAACTTTTCTTTAGTATTAAAGAGATAATTCACAATAGATCACAGTATACCTCAAATTTGTGACGGACAACAATATCAATGAGCAGCTGTCAATAGGTGGGTTTAAAATCTTTCTGTCAAACTTATCACACGATTTTAATTGACTTCTAACGAAGAAATAGATTAAAAAAATACGAGTATAAATGGATTGGGTTACTCGTATAAAGGTCTTCCACTTTTGAGATGTTTGGCACTCTCTCTTTCTCTAACAAACACGAATGTCCATTCAGCTGTCCAAACTAAAAGAGGTGAGCTCTAACAAACCCTAATATCCAATCAGCTGTCCAAACTGAGAAACGAACCATTTGGCTCATCCCTAACTAAACCTGAAATATATCAGAGAAGTTTAGTTTCCAATGAAAGCGAATAAAAAACAGTGGCCAATTTGCTTTTCATGCTGGTCCCAGTTTTTGCACCCTTCTGTAGCCACACTAATCTCCACCTTTTCTTTTCTTTTCCCTATTTTTATGAAACATATATTGATTATTATCATCACGTCTTCAAACTCTCACTTTTTCTTAGAACTGGTCATCAATTGTTTCAGCATAATTTTTTTGTAACTTGTTTAAATGAAAAAACTCTACATATTATAACTCAATAAACTAATAAATACTATAAATTAATAAATTTTAGTTTGTTAGTTCCGAGCTGTAAAATATAGAACAGTTCGATAAAATAAGAAAATAACCTATGTTATTTATTATATGGTTCCAGTGATAACATAATAGTTAATGTATATAAAATTTATATAAATAAAAATTGTAATGTATAGTTTATTTTAGTCACAGTGAAAACTATATTTAATTTTTCTTAGTATTTCTAAGTAAATTGATGTTATTTTGTCATTTTATAAATAAAAAAATATTAATTTTACGGTATATATTTTGTATACACCAAATAAGTGACAAAGAACAACTAAAATTTCTATTTATAAAATTTAATCAATATATATATATACCGTAAAATCAATTATTCTTTCCTTTTTACATAAACATGTATTTTAATATATATATACATATCAAATCAAATACTATAAATTAATAACAAAATAAAATAAGAAAATATAAAATTAATATTCTAATATTATTAATTTATAAAGTTTTTACTGTATTTCTTGTGCAGTGACTTTTATATTTTCGTGAACACAAATGTAATGCTAAAACAAGCAAACGTTTTGTATTTGAACATGAAAATAAACAAACTGTAGTATTATGGTTTGTGATATACTTGAACACTTAAAAAATTGATTTGACTATCTATTTCATCAAAGTGCGCTTATGTTTTCGGGTACATATCATTTTAGAATTCCATAGTTAAACGCGCTTGATCTGAAGTAGTAAAAAGATGAATTATCTATCGGGAAGTGATTGCTGATATCGTGTGAGTGAGGAAAAAGTACGGAAAAAATCATGTGACAGTTGCTAGGGCAGTAAACAAGACTAATGAACCTCGAAAAATTAATGCACCGCCCATCTCACGAAATGCCCATTAGCCGTGGACGATTGGAGCATTACAAGTGGTAGTAGATCCGAACCCATACGGATGTGGAGTCAGTGAAGGCTCACACTAACATGCATAACAATCTTGGGGTGCAACAAAAACGCTAAGTTCTTTGAGAGGAGGTGAATTATAACGTATCAATTTGTGGTACACTTAAAGGTTTAAAAGAATTAATTTGACCATTTAAATCACCAAAGTGCGTTTATCTTTTCGGACACATTTATATTAGAATTCAAGAGTTAAACATATTTGAACTAAAATAATAGAAAAATGGATAATTTATCAGGAATTGATTTGCAATATCGTGCAAGTGAAGTCAAAACGCATAAAAATATTATGAGTGATTATAAAGTCAGTAAAAAAAACTAATGAACCTCCGAAAAATTAATGCACTGTTCATTGCACAAAATAGAATCAACGAACCAAAATGATAGATGTGTAAAGTTCATTAACCGTAGATGATTGGAGTCTTACACAAACATTTTATAATTAACCACATCAAAATTACTTACTAGCCCTACATACGACACAAAGAAAAAAGGGAATCAATCCCAGTTTTGATTGAAGTATTTCCACGAATAAAGTAGATAAGGAAACGTTCTCATATATCCTTCTTTGTCATCAATGTTCTCGTATACCATATCTTTTTATGTCATTGATAATATACTATTATATAGTTTTCTTGGAAGGAAGGCCGACATACAATATATTCTAGCGAATACAAATATTCTTTGACCACTACTAAATCTTGGATATAGCCCACCGTACCTCGGTTGTATAAGTTTGTAATATTACATGATTCAAATTATTGTTTTGTTGCAATCACTTTTGAGGAATGTTATACATATATATTTATGCATGACTTTTATCAACATTTTAAAATGTTCAAATACATACATTGTGTACATTTATTATTATTTATACTATTATTTTTTTGTAACGCTGATTTATTATTACATTCCAACTATGAGAGAGCATCACCTGAGCCGTCATATGAAGATCCACTTCTTATCCGATTTACATGCACCATGTTGAAGATCTCTTGCACGCATTTCTTCTGTTGTCTGCATTAATAAATTGCTCTCTCCGGAATTTGAAACCTGAATTTCTTGAAATTTGCAAGAAATTGCATAGTATGGGGTTCGAACCCCAGACCTGGGTGTATAAACCTTTAAATCTTAACCACTATGCTACGGTGCTTCCACATTTATACTATTATTTATGAAGTGATTTGGCTTATGTGTAATTTTATCCAAAGTTTTAGATTTTTTTTTGCTTATTTATCAGTGTTTTCAATAATTTTAATTAGTAATTTTATTTATTTATTATATTTTCATTTTTTTATTTAGTAATTTTACCTATCCGTTACTTTAAACATATTTGTTATATTTGGTTAATATTGATTCTACTTATATATGATTAAAAACGAAATTAATTTTACTAATAGTATATTTATATGTTATATTAGATAATTAGTTATAATTTTATATAGCAAATCGTCAAATATATATTTTGATAAGTATGATAATTATTAGATATATTGTGTTATTATCTGAAAATCATAATTTCTATTATAAAATCCACCGTTAAAAGTTAGAGTTGTTAATATTAATATTAACTTGATTAAGTTTAATATTTAATTTATTATATAATTAAAAATTAAATTTATATTACTTATATTAGATTTATCTGTTATATTAGATAATAATTATAATTTAATATAATAAATTGTCAAAAATATATTGATTATTATTGTGTTATTACCTGAAAATTATATTTCGAATTTAAAATTTCAAAAAAATAAGTTATAACACATTTTATAGTTAAACAATAATCAAAAAAAAATATTTGTATTAAAATATTTTTAATGTGTTAGTTTTTTTAAAACATTTAACAAAATAATAATCATATATATTTTGATAGATAAAAAAAATTTGTCATATATAAATAATTTTATGTTTAATTTTTAAAACATAAATAGTAACTTATCATGATAATATTTCGAATTAATAAAATATAAATTAATAAGTATTTATAAGAAAATTATGTCTTCATGTGCGGGCAAACCACCTAGTTCACTGTACACAACACATGAACAATGTAATAAATTACTAAAATAAAAAATTTCATCAAATATTTTATGCTAAACATATTAAAAATATAATTTGTTGTTAAAAAAATTATTGCTATAGATTTAAATATCAGACTTTTTGAAAATTCATCCCAAAAGTTCAGATTATTCACGAAATGTCATTAGTGTTTTTTTTAAATGAGTATTTTACTCTATCATCTTCATCTTCATCAGTATTTACAATATCATCATTGCCATGAATACACCAACCAACATGAACAACTAATTTGAAGCTCTTAATGCAGCAAAAATTTGATTTTCAATCCTCCTATCTAATTTCTTATGCTCAAAAACTACATCTCTTTAATTTAATCTCTATATTGATCCAAAAGAACTCAAAATTTTGATTCTAAACTTTGTAAGATTCAAACTAACGATTCTTGGTCATTAACAAGTTGATCTGTTTCGTGGTGAAGTTCTTTGTGTAGAAAAAAACTAATCAAGTTATCTCATTGGTTGAAATTATGAAATTGATCAATATTTTATCAGATCTGTTTGTCAAAGGATATCCGTGTAAGTCTTCTGGTCATAAGAGGACTTATACATAAGTCTTTTGGTCAATGTAGATGTTACTTTTGCAATTGACTTTATGTTTGTTTTCTAGAGACGATTTCTTTGGAAGTCTTCCAACTTTTCTTTGTTAACAAAAAATGTCGATACGAGAGAAGACTTCCTGGTAAGTCGTCTATAATAAACATATTAGTTTTGCAATTGACCGGATTGTGTCAGAGATTTGTTTTTCTCTAGAAGACTTACACGAAAGTCTTCCGCCAGAAGACTTTCCTTTAAGTCTTCCGAACTCTTGGTGGAGTTCTTCTCACTCTCGGTAAAGGTCGTCTCAGGTTACTTTTGCAATGGAAGAACACTTACAAGGAAGTCTTCTAGAATTTTATTATGAGATTCTAGTCAAACCTTGGTTATCACATAAGATTTCCGTGTAAGTCGTCTGCCAGAAAACTTACATGGAAGTCGTCTGATTAAAATTAAAGTTTTCAGTTTTATTTTTCAATTGCAAAAGTAACTCGAGACAACTAACATGGAAGTGGTCTAGTTATATGTAATATTTAAGTTTTATTTTTCTGCTGGAAGACTCCCATGTAAGTCTTCTAAAAAAGTTAAAATTCTGACATAATTCTGTCAATTCCAAAACTAACATGTTTATCCTACATGGACCTACCAGGAAGTCTCCTCTGGTATTTTTGATTTATGTTTTGAAAAACAAAAGTATGCCAATATTTACAAAGAAAATCTTCCAAAGAATTCTGCTGTAGAGTAGACCTCTCTAGAAGTTTTCCTTTGTAAAATTTCAGTTGCAAAAATGACCTAAATGGAAGACTTCCTAGAAGTCTTCTCGATGACTTCCGTGGAAGTCTTCTGTGTCAAAGTTTAATAAATTTGTATTTCTCTAAATCTATAAAGACTTTTTAACATTTTCTTATTAATTCATGTGTATTAGTTGGCATTGGAGCTCTTGAATGAAATTCATAACTTAATTGGTTTTAATTATGAGGTTACCAACATTCATATTTATTAATGTATCTATCTAATCCGTTAAGACTTCCGTGGAAGTCAAGTCTTCAATGCTAGTTTTTGTAAACTTGTTAAGTAATCTTAAGATATGTTTTTTTTTTAACTTTCAAAAATGTTAGAGAACTTCAAAAATATCAAGTCATATGGTTTAATGTGTCTTCTCAGGTCATAAGATATACTTTTTAACTTACATGAAATTTGAAATTTCAATTTTCACTTAAAATTTAGTCTCCCGCTTAAATTTTAATTTCCTTTCTAAATTTCCCGCTTATATTACAAGTTCTTGCTTTAAATTTCCCGCTTTAATTTTGTCTTCCGGGAATACTTCTTGTTAAACTGTTAAATGTTTGAACTTATGTTATGTTTGATATTTTGTGAATTTGGCTAAGTTTTGTTGAGAATTCTTCTGCCTTAGTTTTAGTAAATTTGACCAATTTTCATGTTATTGTTTTTTGGTATGGACTTTGTATCAATAACTTTAACAGTGTCAAGTTCTTTTGGAAAGATAATATTGTATACATGAACATATTTACCAAAAAGTTTTCATTAATATGTCTTCAAATTTACTCAAGAGTTCACAATTAAAAGAGTGCACCTACAAATCACAAAACAGAACGTAAAAAAATATTATAGATCATTCCTCCACAAAGACAAGCTTAGACTCCACTTGACAAGCCAAGAAGTCTTCTAGCACATTACATGTTAGAAGACTTTGAAGAAGACTTCGCAGACGTCTTCCAAAATCTGACTTAGAACTGAATTAAGAACCTGCAAATTCAAAAGAGTTCAAATTTCTTCAAAACAGAGAAAATGAGTGGAATATGCCATAGGTCCCCCTTTAAAGACACACAAATATACATATCCAAAAAATATCTTTAAATAGTAGAAGATGGAAACCATGTAAGAAAAAATCTACAAAACAATATGAATTAGTGATAAATACAGTAGACAAAAAAATGATAATTTGATATAAAGTTTGGTGTTTTCAAATTCCAAGAGACTTAAGAGAGGTTGTAGAGTTTTAGTTTAGGAAAAATGTAAGAGATTTAAGCAACCAAGAGTTACCAAATGAAGAAAAATTGGACACATGAACTTACTACAACACTCAAATCTGTTATTAAAAAAGAGACACAGGAGAACGAAGACTTCATCCGATCTAAAAAAACTACATTTTCAACAGCATTCAAACGACTTTAAAACAGAGAGAAGTTTTTAAATAAGGTAAGAGCTTAAGCAACAAAAAAAAAGTTTTCAAAAGGCAAGAGTTTTAAGCAAAAGAAGTTACCAAATGAAAAATATGATTTTAGATCTACCTTTAAAAGGAGTGGAAGATGAGAACCTGAAATGAAAAACCAGCACGAACAAAATAAACCCGTGAGAAATACATGAGATAAAATAAGAAACTGATATAAAGTTTTGGTGATTTTAAGTTCAAAGAGATAAAGAGGGGTTGAAGAGTTTTAGTATGTGAAACATTACATTTTCGTTACAGCTATTTGAAAAGAAGAGAGAGAGAATGTATATTTTTTTATATAAAGAGACAAAAATTCTAATAAAATTAAATATTTTTGATTCAAAAGACTTTAAAGTAAGTATTCTTTTATAAAACTTGACTGGGTTGAAAGTCTTCTTGACTCCGAATTTACTATTTGCTCAGAAATTTATGCGGAAGTCTTCTAGTGCTATTTGTTGGAAGACTTAAGTACGTAAACTATAAACTCAAAATGACTAACTAACTAGAAACATACACTTCATAAAACTTAAAATAAAATTTAAAAATGTTTAACATACACAAAACTAAACACATATAAGTCAAAATTTATTTTTTCAAAAAAAAAAAGTTAAGCTTCAAAAATCTAACCCTAAGAATACATACAATATTATAACATATGTTTCCAAACTCTTAACCAAAGAATACCATGATACACTACATTCACTCTTTTATGTTAAAAGATAATCAATTTTACTAAATCTTAATTTATATCATTACAAATATTTATAATCATATGATTTCAATTTTTCCACATCAAAATATTTTTTATAAAATTTATAAATTATTTTTAATATCTACTATGAGAGAAGACTTCCTGGAAATTTGAGACGACTTACAGAACCTCTAAAGACTTACAAAATCTCAGATGACTTTGCGGGTTATATTCGTAAAAACGAATTCTTGTTTTTTGTTTGGTCATAAAGGGTTGATTGTAATTTCATTTGCCTTTGAAATTATTTTTGCATTTGATTCAAGTTCGAGTATATTTTAAGAGTTTTTTTTTTTTTGTCGACAAGATTACAGACTCATATCGACTCTGTAAACCAATGTGGTAGCTCTGTATCCATATGGACTGTAAACGACGTATGTTGCCTCACACCACGTGCTAAGCCATCCGCCATCTTGTTTTGCGTCCTTGATATATGGATAATCTCCGAGCTGTGGAAACTCCTCTTTAGACTTCTGATATCTTCTAGATAGGTTGCAAACGCCGGCCACTCTTCTGGTTCCGAAACCATCTTCACCAATTGAGAACAATCCGTTGCAAAGGTTACATTAAATTGCCTTAGATTCCGCATACATTCCATTGCCCAAATGAGTGCCTCGATCTCAGTATGTAATGGAGACTGACTAGCCCTTGTGTTTCTAGCACCTAATAGACCTTCATATCCTTGAAGGGTACTATACCATCCTTGTCCCGAAAAATTGTCCTTTGATTTCCACGATCCATCTGTAAAGCACCATCGCCCTGGGCGGATTGGTAGTGCGACCTCAGTTGTGGCTAAAGGAGTCAAATCTTTAACCACATTTTGTTGCGCGTCCTTCCATAGTAAAGACTCTGTCATAGCCAAATTAAAGGTGTCCCTAGGATCCATGTCAAAATTACTAAAGACTTTATTATTTCGTCATTTCCATATATACCAAAGTATCCATGCATAATGATGATCTTCCAATTTTGGTTGAATTCGCCAGAAAAGGTAATCCATATTCGTAAATAGGGATTGTCCTGGAAAATGATCTGGAAGTGAAGGAATGCTTGATAGTGCCCAAACCTGAACCGCCGGTGGACATTCAAAGAAAACATGATTAATAGATTCCTCTGCTGCTCCACATCTATCACAACCAATATCCCCTTGAAGGCCTCGTGCTTTCAGATTTTTCTATACTGCAATACAACCCGTCAAAATTTGCCAAAGAAAGTGTCCTGGAAAGTATATTTTAAGAGTTAAAATCAAATTTTGGGTCATGTGTTTTTTTACATAATTATCATGTGTTTTTAACATTTTAGTTACAAAAATATTTTCGGTATGATAAATAGCTTATCAAATATTCGAAGAAGTAAACAAACAAACAAAGCATACTATATAAATTGGTTTTATTAAGATGGCTGTCCATTTTTCTTAAAAAGAATTTTCGCCGTTCTTTCTTCTAGGCAATCTCTGGTGGATTCCCCCTTTCGCTTATTATCGTATTGTTTTTTTTTTTAAAAGAAAATTAACTTTGATTTTGTCATATCTAAAGCTGGTGATGTTCTTTATCGTAGGTTTGTTTGTGGATCTTTGCATTGGAAGACGTAGTGATGGCATATGAAGAATTGGAGTAATGGTTTTGGTTGGCATAAATGGCCCTGATGCAGTGTTGCATTAATGGTTCTCATCGACAATTACATGAGATTTGCTTTTCAGCCACTGTTTATATATTCTTTATTCTAAGTCAATATGTTCCTTGAGTTTTCGTGCTTTTGGTGTTTATATTTCTAAATCTCACAATCCACTTAAGGTTGTAGGTTGTTCTCTACTTACATGTTTAGACTTTAGTCAATTTGGCAATCTATCGATTTTACGTTTTGCAGTTCAACTTTGTTCAAGAGTGGCTTTCATCGAAAACACCAAACGAAATTGATAAAAGCAACTAAAATAAGAAAGAGATCCCAATAAGAAACTCTATGTCATGAGAATTTATGTATGTGCGAGAACAATTAAAAACTTTCGTTATATTTGAAATGAGATTGTCTTGGTATTGCTATGAAGTCATCAAAGACGACTGTCTTCACTATTTTCAATGTAGAAAATACCATGTTTTATTTTATAATCGTTTTCATTCCTTTTTCCATGTTGTCATCAGGTTTCAAACCATTGTTACTAAATAGTGTTAAAATAAGTCATATGAAAATCATATTTACTCTGTTTATTTTAAGCACAAAGATTAAGAAAACATATGAAATTCTAACCATATTTCAATCAATAGATAAATTAACTGGATAATCTTATTTAATAGATCTGCATTGCAATGTAAGACACTATTTTTTAAAAATGTCCACCCCTACTATTTAAAGATCTCTTATAAACCATTTTTGTTGCTTTTCATTATGATTGTATTTCACATCTTTGTTTTGTCTCTATTGATATGTGTAGATAATTTCATAATAATGTTTTAAGTTTTCAAAGGAATTGATGAATCTATGAATCATATTGTTTATAATAGTAATATGTCCTCTATATCTTCATCTATTGTTGTTCTTCATCCTAAACCTTGTTAAGCTATCTAGTTTTAAAGTCAAACTTTATGCATATTTAACTTCTTGGATTCAAAGAATAATTTAGTATCTTATGTTGTTAGGCATATTAATTGATACGGTAGCATCGACTGATTATAATATGTGTTTGAGTTCTGAATTGTTCTTAATGATGTCCTTGTTTGCTTCTCTTATTTATGATTTTAATATCTGATGAGTTATCGTAAAGCCTAACGTTTTCTCTTTCGATCTTTACATCACTTTAACTATATTCCTAGTTATTATTTCCTTTATAATAACAATAAGACCATTTTTTATCTTATATCTATTTCGACATGAAAGTGAAATATTGTTATCGTTGGTTTATGTTGATTCAAGTTTTATATACTACAATTTGTTGTTGTACACTTGTAGTTGATTTTACAGAGTTTAAAACTCGAAATATCAACAATTTTGTGTTATGTTTGTTCTAGAATCTGAAGTTGAGCTTAAGATTTATTAATAAGTTATTTTTTTTATCTTTATCTGTTTCAAATGTTTATTATAACTAGCGAAGTTAAGAAGGACTAACTAACAAAAAATTTGTATTTTTTCGTATACTAAAATTATTTAAAATTTGATTACAAATATATAAATTTCAAGTTCAAAATAAAGAATATATATATATATATATATAACTATTTATGATTAACTATTTCCAATAATTTAATTTAATATAATAGTGATTTAATAAATAAACAGTGGTTTTCGTTTATAGCTACCATTATTAATTTAAAACTGTATAGAAAATGTTACAATATATTTTATGAAACATATAAGTATATATATATATATATATTGAATAATTATCTATGTAAACTAAGAAGTAAAAATGTATACATCAGGGCAGCAGCATACGAACTAATTAGTCAAAATTAACCAAATAAAAAACTACACAAAGCAATAACTGAAACTTTTATAATAGGATGGTAAGAACATAAAAGAATGAAAAAGAAAAATGGTTCATAGTTTTAAATTAAATGATTAAATAAAATAAATTGTTAATATATCTTTAAAATGTTACAAACATCTCATTAATCGGTTAGTACATCCTCCTAATATTTGGTTACAAAAATTATTTTAGTGGTACGCAACCCCATTAGTCAAGCGGACCCTACTCGGTAAAAGACATACAACACAGCCCTACATCGAAATTCCCAAATCCTTTGCATTGCATATAATAATTTTTGCCCTTTACTTCTCATCCTCTCCTTAGGCTTATTATCTCTCCCATTTATTAATTACAAAATTTTATGATCCCTTAGCATAGTTGTTCAAGTACACAATACCCGTTTTCAAGGCAAGTGTCTGCTAGGCTGCTCGGTGGAGATATAGAGAGAGAGAGAGAGAGAGAGAGAGAGAGAGAGAGAGAGAGAGAGAGAGAGAGAGTTTTCTCCTATATAATTAATTTCATCTTCTATCTATTCCGCTACACAAACAACTTGTGCAGTCTGGTTCCTTCTATCGATCATGTCTAACTCCGCGACGGCCGCTGAGCAACTTTGCTATATTCCTTGTAACTTCTGCAACATAGTTCTTGCGGTATGATTGCTTAGCCATAATGGATCTGCATGTTTTCTGCAAAGAAATTTAGCTAAAGATATAGCCAGGCATATTAGATCTACCTTTATTTTCTTTTTGTACTATATAATGGCTTCTGATAAAAGAATACTGCGGCTCTTTTCATCAGTTCCACTATCTTAACGTTCACAATTTTCATCAATTAAAACCTGTCTAATTTATTTTTGTCACTAATAAATATTTGGCTTTGCTTATGGTGCCAGAGAGAAGTCACCATCTCATACAATACTTTTTTCACGCATCATAGATCTTCTCTCTATTCTGCTTTTCTCAAAGAAATTTATAATTTAAGTTGTGAAATATTGTAAGGTCATGCATTTGTGTATACCTATTGACTATGCATAATAAAAGAGAAGAAATCTACCTTATGGCACTAGTTTTATTTGATAATAAAAAAAAATTGATTAAGTTAAATGTCAGTCAATATTTTTGTCGTTTGCCTTGCAAACTATAAAAATCATATATAGGAATGTCTAATCTATATTAACAGGAAAAACAAGTATATTTTTGACTGTTCTGATGAATAATGGTCATATAAGCTTTTTGTTGATCTATATGACTTTATTTTATGGATCTGGGCAGTAAACTTTTTTTAGTAAAGAAAATCAATTAATTAAATATTATCAGATTTTTTTTGTTTTCGCCAAAATGTGAAGGTAAGTGTCCCATGCAGCAGTCTGTTCGACATCGTGACCGTCCGATGCGGCCACTGCACCAATCTGTGGTCTGTAAACATGGCAGCTACTCTTCAGTCGCTTTCACGCCCTAATTTCCAGGTCTTTCTCCCTCCTTCTCTTCACAGTTCCCAAAACTATAGGGATTTGTAATTTAAAATGCTATCTGAAATTTAGGGCTCTTTTGTTTGTTTTCAAAATGATATAGACAGAGATCTGAGCTTCTTGTTGCATGTTTCTGCCTCCAGCCGTCGTCTACATCTGCATAAATTTATTACATAATTAAAGATTTTCAATTTCAATTTTCTTTTTCCAGCCTTTTTTTTAAACTTATATCCGCAGCCTTTTCCATAATTATTTTTCATAGAGCCCTAGCTTATGTTTTGATCTGAATACTGATGTGAGCTGCATCCTTTTTGATTTGATTGACATGAATGTTAGGGTTTCATTAGTTTGCTTTCTTTTATTTTTCTTTTTCTCTTAAATATATATATTATTGGATTCCTTTTTTAAAGGTTTTCTTTTGTCTTTTACTTCTCTTTAACAATTAATAAAACGTCCTCTAGTTGGTCCACTTTGTTCTCTCTTCATTTCCTAAATTAGACAATACATATATGATTGCTATTCAATCCTTATAATTCATCATTTTAGTCTAAATTCTAAATTATCTAAAACAAATGCGGCATTAATATATTTGTTAATCGAAGATTGTATATGAATATGGAATAGGCAACATCCTATGCAACGCCAGAGTATGGATCTTCCTCAAGAGGCCACACCAAAATTTCTTCCAGAATTTCAGCTCGTACCATTTCTGAGCAACGAGTTGTAAACCGTCGTAAGTAACAATTTCTTTTTATGTATAATTAACTAAGTAAACATACAGAATAATTGATGTGTATTTCTTATACTGTCGTTCAGCTCCGGAAAAGAGGCAGCGAGTACCTTCAGCCTACAATCAATTTATAAAGTAACAAATAGATTTACATTTACATATTCATATAATTATGTTTATTATATTCGAAATCTGTTAAGATTGAAGTCATTGATTTGTGCGTAAACTGAAAATTCTGAAGAGAGGAAATTCAGAGGATCAAGGCTAATAATCCAGACATAAGCCACAGGGAAGCATTCAGCACCGCCGCCAAGAATGTAAGTTTTCATTTTGTGAAAAGGTTCACATTTATTTTTAAAATGTGTTTCTCTTATCGGTAAAATATATATTATATATCAATAATATTAAAACAGAAGCAATTTTTATCGACTATGTTTTGGATTATCAAAAAAGCCTAGGTTGGACCATTTCATTTATTTTACCTCATATATTTTCTCTTACGGATAAATTAATTGTTATTAAATATATTATACTCAATCTGTTATTTTAGTATTTTCGAAATAAGATATCTAATAAGATTTTTTCAAGTATCTTTTTCTAATATTTCATTTTAGTAATATCTTTCACTATCTTTTTATTTAAGATGTAAACGTAATTTTCTTTTTAATATTTATTTTTAAATAATAAATTTGCAATTAATAATAAATAAAACTGTTAGCGAAAATTAATTCTTTCATTATAGAATACGAAATAATATTCCAAAAACATTTATATTCATAATTAAATTAATACATCAAATGATAAATATAAAGTACCTTAATTCATTTATCAAATATTTTATAAATCATAAAATTAAAGAATAACATACATTCATGTAATTTTACCACATATTTCAAAGCATTAAAATAAAATAGTAAAGTAAGATATATAAAATGATAAATAATTACATATTTAAATTAGAATATTAAAAATAATTTAATATAGTATGATACAGGTGGAATGAAATATAGTTAATTTATATAATAATAAAACAAATTTTGAGCAATATAAAAATAAATTTTTACTATAATTTACAGTTTTAAAATATAAGTAAAATTAAAAAGGACGGGTTATATAAATAAATTGTCTTATTTCATAAAATTATATTTATAAATCTAATTTAATTATCTATAAAAACAATTTTTAATAAAAGTACATGTATGAGATTTCTAATTTTCAGTAAATAAATTTTTGAAAAAAATGATTCCGTAGATCCGGGTCGGGTAAACACAAGTATAAATATATTAGGTTATTTCATAAATAACTGAGCAGTTTATATATCTCTTGAACTAAAAATGAAAAATTATAATCGAACTGAAACCAAAATCCAAAAAGAAAAACAACATAATTTGTATGTACAGGTAGTGGCATATATTATCCTAATAATAATTTTTTTTGTTCAAATACTAATAAGTTTTTATTTTATTATTATAGGGATATAAAGATGTACTTTATACCTTTAATAAAATTCTTGAATATATATATATATATATATATAGGTGTTCTAAGTACATATCTCTGACATTTTGTTATGACAATTTAATAAGTAATTATATTATTAAATTGACTGCACATATGGCAGTGGGCACACTTTCCTCATATTCACTTTGGTCTAATGCTGGAGAGCAACAAGCAAGCTAAGCTAGCTTAATAATGTAAGTGTATTGTACATCCATCATTTTAGAGATTCACCGTAGTTATAAATATATTTAGTTTTAACTTCAATATCTTACTTTTATTTCTCTGAATTAGTATAGGTGTGTATGATAATAAGTGCTGGAGCTTTGAAGTACAATGGGACAAAGTGCTGAGAAGACAATTATATATCAAATGTTATTTATATCATTGTGAAGTATATTACTCACTAGGTATATTTATATGATCCCGGGGAACCGTCTGATCATATTTATATATAAGTGAAGATATCTATCTTTAAAACCATATATAGATAAATTTTATTAATAAGCTGAGTATGATTTAATTTGTATGGCATTTGTGTGGTTCGTGTTACAAGATGTATGAGTTCCTTTTCGGTTTTATCCTATACATTGAATCCGAAAGTCCACAATATGTACTACTGTTACTATAATCCTCTATGTATCATATATGTTTTGTCAACAATCCCTCCATACATTTTAGCAAACAAATAAAAAATCCCTCCATACATCTATACCAGTAATTTTTTCCAAGTACAGAAAGTAAGTATTTTGCATTGATGTATAGATGTATCCATACTCAAAGATCGTATCGAATCCTTAAGTAGCTAGCGTTAGAGCTACTGATTGCATAGCAGATATTGTATGACACAAGATATCACAGAGATTGTTGATGGTGTATTAAATTGTTTCAAATATTACACGATAAATATTCGACTAAATACTGCAACATGGAAATCAAGACAAAATATCCAGGATATATACCTTATGAATTGCTGGCATAACAGTAGAGGTTGATTGAAATGAAATCCACTGTTGAGAGATTTCTTATAAATATCTGAGAATATTAAAAGCTTGGCGTTTTGTAATTTGTATGTACGTACATATTAATTGTCAAATTAGGGTTTTCGGATATAAAGACAACAAGAAAAGAAGTTGAGTATTTCGCTTTGGCAAATGCACATATCTATGGTTCGAAGCATGGTGTTTTGGTATTGTCTGGTTTTTGTTGGAGATGGTTTGTTTTCTCTCAGATTTTATTAACCGACGAACCCGGTTTGTCAACATCAATATGTTTAGCACAAAACATCGAAGGCGGCTGAAAAGAGTAAAGGAAAGCAAAGGATTGTCGATTGATGTTTCTTCTAGCAAACTTTATCGAATGGGTTTGAAATATTGACTAAGTTAATTAAATAAGCTGTCACTTGTTTCTAGCAATCATAATTCAATGAGAATCAATCAGGTAATAAACCAAGCTTTCGCATGAGCCTAATTATCTAATATCATGGTTCTAGTTAGTTATTCTAGAACACAAGCAATAAAAGAAGTTCTATTGATGGATATCACTAACAACTTAGCAATTATAATAGGTTTGAAAATAGCAGGGACTCACACAATTTAAGAACTCATTATCATCACCTGTACAATGCTGCAAGCCACATCAAATCATTTTTTTGAATTATACAGGGGTATCATGGCTTCCACAAAAATGATCCAGACTAGTCACGTATTATCACATGTCAGTCTCATGTCCTTAGCGATACTGAAATGTTAATTCTCCAATGGCCAGGATTCAAACCATAAAATCAATTTCAATAAGAGGTCTTTTATATGCAATATCCTAGCTTAGCAAACAAATCCATTCAACCTTCATCTTAACTAATCATGTTTGAGTAAACCCTCTACTGACCTCATTTTTTACATATAATAATGGTGTAGGCGTTATGTAACAACCTGCTCCCAAAGTATTTTTAATTTTGAAGAAAATAAATCCGAAGAGGTTTTATTTTACAAGTGTATTTTTCTAAGTGTGGAAACACTTTTAATCGTGAAGATTATGGATAAATAAGTATTCTGACTAAGGCTCAGATCTTAAGTGAGCTGATGAAATAAATTTGGAACCGCCAGAGCGATGGTAAACCGATCATGGAACGATCAGAGGAAACTTAAAAACAGTATTTTTAAAACCGGACCGACCCGATGGTCAGACCGGGTTCAACCATAAACCAGACATATAATCAGGTTGGGGTTTAGTAATTGGTTCGACCATGAACCGATCACATAGCTAGATTGGATCTTAAAGTTTAAACCGATAAAAACCACTAAAACTATAATAAAACTATAAATCATCCATATGTACATGAAACAAGTTTATATTTATAATATTTTACTAGGATAAGACATGCGCCTTGCGCAGGGTGAAATATTTATTAAAATTTTATATTTTTATATTGTAAAATCTGATTACTTCTGCGGATTTTTACGGGTCTGATTTGGTTTGGATTGGATCGAATTTTTAGGGGGTTGGCTTGGTTTGGGTTGGATCGAATCAATTTGTTATACTTATGTATAGTTTAGTAGTTTAATTTAAACGATATGAAATATATATATATATATATATATATATATATATATATATTTGACATAAAAATCCATTAAAATAAATTTTTTCTTCTTATGGTGTAATAATCATTTTATATTAGTATAGAAAAAAATTAAACCTTGATCATAAAAATTTATGTGAAACTTTTAACAGTTTTAGTAATTTATACTCGTTTTGAAAAATTCAAAATACAACATATACGAAAAAATCTAGATTTTTATTATATGATTAATAAAGTTATGTAATTTATTTTAACAATAAAGAAATACACAAAATGATAAAAAGTGTATATATTTTTATCAAATCTTTATTGTTTTAAATCATTAATTGCTATATATATTTTAATCACATTAGGTAATTCCGAAGGTTTTATTTAAGAAAAGTTTGTAAAACAATAAATATGTGCAACCAACTATAGCCTTCATAATATTATTTTGCTAGAGAATATCATTTTTAGACTATGGTTTATATTAGATGCTCTATCTATCTAGTTTTAAAATTTTGAGGCCATTTAGATGTGCCACATAGGATTGAGTTATTTTTTAATTAGTACAAACTTGAGGTTACATCTTTTTAAATGATTTTCCTTTAATATATAGGGGATATTTAAAATTTATTCATACTTAGTTGTGTATCATTTTTAGTAACATTATTTTAAATTCATATATTAAAAATATATAAAACCAGATTATTGAACCAGGTTTGACCCGGTCGAACCATATTGAACCGTGACATAAAAAAAAATCTGGTTTGACTTCTGGTCCGATTTTAAAAACACTGCTTAAAAAGAGATCAAGGCCGCAAGACAATTTTGGGAATGTTCAGCTGTTTGACAATACATGTTTAAGTAAAGAAATTTTGACTAGCAATAATTGGGGGATAATACAAAAGAAATGCCTGATATGTAGGAGTCAGCTAAGGAAAGAATCAAAGATAGCAAGTGAAGCCATTGATGGTGATCTTTGACCGAGACAAACAAGGAAACTGGCATTAAGTGCCCGACTTGGGGAGAAAACTTGGGAAATCTTATATAAGGACCCCTTGAGTTCTCATTTTTTCCATGTACACACTTCAGAAAGCAAAATTATAGAGAAGTTAGAGAGCAGAAATTAGTTGCTAAAGAGAAAACTCCGAGAAGAGGTATTCAGCGAGGAAGAGCTAAAGAGTTTTTCATCAGAAATGCTTGGAAGTTTAGAGTCTTTCTATTTTACGAATGAAAATGTCTCGGTGTGTATTCTGGAAATATGATTGCAGCACGTGTAGAATTTCCGAAACAAATATGATATTTGTGACGAGTTAACCTTGTCAATGCGGTAGAAGGACCGACCTTGAAATTTGATAACCTAGCCCAGAAATAATTATTAAGCATAGAATATAATCTACACATCAAAGAATTCTCCATTGTTGCTTGAATCATATGCCCCTACAGAAACAAATTTTATGATAAGAAAATCTTATAATATATAATTTAAAATTTATTATCTGATGAATATAAGCAATACTCACATTGGCATCCATCAATATCATATGACAATCATTACCGAACATTCTATTACTCTCTAGCCATTTTTGGATTATCTGGACACGTATAGAAATGTTCAATGATCGAGAGTCCAAGCTTTTTAGGGGAACAGTATGTTCCATGATAACTGGTTGACAAATGAATGACATAACATGATTATATGCAGAATAATTTAGGCAAATGGAAAATGATAAGATATTAATGAAATTAATATCTCAACTACTTGATTACAAATCATACTATTATAATAATTATACTAAATTAAGGAAATATTATTAATTGTAAAATACCGATATCTAGATATAGTATGAAATATAATAAATAAAACTATTTAGAGGAATAGAGAGAGATCCTCTAGAGCTAGTTCGATATGCTGAGTGTGAGTGTCATGCATGGTTCAATGCGAATGAGATAATGTCATCACCCACACAAGATATCGTTGAAGAGCCCCAAGTCTTAAGCCTAGGAAATATATGCATGATTGATGGGTCATGGACACCTACAGCACAGTTTAGCGGATGTGGATGGGCTTGGATGGATGGCTCGGGAAATGCTCAACTCATGGGAACACGAAACTGCGATCGAAGAGAGACTGCCTTGCACACAGAGTTGAAAGCACTACACTGGGCAATGGAGAATATGCTGCAGCATTCGACATGTCAGAGTTTCGGTATAGACTGCAAGGACTTGATTGCCATGATCAAAGAGCCTCAGGCTTGGCCAGCTTTTGCAACCGAGTTAGAGAGAATAAAGACACTGAAGATATGCTTCCCGGAATTTGAGATCACTCACATACCTAGAGCGCAAAATCAGATTTCAGATTCTTTAGCTAAGAATGCGAGATCTTTCCAAAAATCTCTTTATTTTATTGGTTGTTTTATTCTATACTGGTTAATCAGACTATCCAATTTTGAGTAATAGAATAGTCTTTCGTCGTCAAAAAAAAAAAAAATAATCCGAATAAGAAAATATTTTAAATATCCATTTTAATGTGTTAAGCATAATATGCTGATATAGGAAATGGGAATAATTTTTTTTAAAAATTGAAGAATTATAAAACACAACTGCAATCGGTATGTGATCTAAAAATGAAACAAATAACAAAATGAATGGCATGACATGATTATAAACAGAATAATAATATAGGGGAAATGTAAAATGAAAAGATATTAAATGAAAAAAAATATCTCAAATACCTGATTACAAAGCATATTATTAAAAATTTAAAACAATTCTACTAAATTAGGAAAATATTATTGATTGTAAGATACTGATATTTAGATTTAGTACGACATATATAAATCCTAAATATTAATACCAACTTAAGAAGAAAATATTTAATAAATAAACCAAATAAGGAAATATTTTAAATATCCACTTTAATGTGCTAACGACAACATCCACCCAAAGAATTATAAAACACAACTGCTATCAGTATGTCATCTAGGAAATATTTAAATTATCAACTTTAATGTTTTGAACGTATACAATATGATGATATAGGAAATTGGAATATTTTTTAGATGGTCCAAAGAATCATACTATATAACTGCAATGTATTGTACAAAAAAAAACTGACCAACACTTCTATCATCTAATTAACTATCGAAGATGATATCTAAACTGCTTTTTTGGTACTCAATATTTGATTATAATGGGTAAATAAAATTATGTTCTGTAAAATTTAAAATCCCGTCAATGAATGTTAAGTTAAAAGTAAATAGGATCTTATTTCATATTAGCATACGTGATTTAGAGGAAAAATATGAAAAAATAAACTAAAGCATCATTATTATTAATTGATAATAAAAAACTGTTGCAACAAACTGGAACTGAATTCGGCTAATCTAAATCATATTATTAAAACTCGAAATGCTTTCCACATTTGTGACAAATTCCTTTAGGTTTCTTATCAGAAGAACAATTCTTTTTTTGAACTATCTGGTTGTGTTTCTTTTTAATTTACCTTTTCTAATAGAAGACGTTTGATTTTCCATGAGGTTCTTGTTTGTATCTTCAAACTTTACCCTGATGAGTATATCATCCAATGACGCTAAATTACCTTGGATAAGTTTTAAGAATGAACTGAAGTTACCCATTTCGGAGAAAGCTTCTCGATGAAACAGTTTACATTTAAAGTATTGCAAAGATAAATACCCTCTGAATTTAATTTGACGCAGATTGATTGAAAATTCTAAATTTGTTGAAAGATAGGTTTGGAATCAACCATTTCAAAGCGTATTAATTTTGAAGTGGCAAAATGTTGACGCCTCGCAACATCTGTTATGTGATTCTTCTCCAATGATAACCACAACGACTTAGACGTTTTTTCCTGTGAATACAATCCATAAAATGGGTCGATTAATTGTCCTTATATCAACTCTTAACACAAATAGTCACCATAGATCTATGATTCTTCGATTGCTAATATGAAGAGATCGGTATTGACGGGTTTGTCATCAATAAGGTAATTTTCCAACTTCAAACGGGTTAAATATAACTTCATCTCTCGTTTCCAAACATAGAAATGCTTTCCATCAAACTTATTTGGCACCATTGGATCTGAAAGAGTAGACATTCCATAGACAACTGTGTTGTGATTTGCTTGTCCGTCGATGTTGTTCAGATTCATCTAGTAGGCAATATAAAAAAAAAGTGTCATCAATCGTGTACCATGAAAAGTATCATCACAGTGTATAAAGAAATATGAAGAATAATAGAAGAAGAAAAGTATATAGGTAGACGTTTGAGGGCTGTTTATGTTTAAAGAATGTGATTTCAATCGAATATATAAGAGACTTAAACTTCCCGGAGAAGCTTCACCAAAATTAAAACAAAAATTTCAATAGAAGATACATATAATTATTTTTTTTGTCAAAAAGATATATAAAATATCTTTTTTCACAGCCGAATACGTATTTGCCGCATGACGTTTTATAAACTCCCACTATTCGTAAGTATTATAATAAATGTCATATTTATTATAATAATTATAGAAAACAATATCAAGACAGTTTTATTTTAAATTGTGTTCATCAAAGACCAAATCTCTAAATTATATCTAAAAAAAGTGTGTTCATCAAACGTCTATGATATGTTTCCATAGAACCCTAAACACTAATGGATATAATCTTAAACACTAAACTCTGAAAGTATACAACCTCTTAACACAATCCATAAATCAAAGAACATGAAATTCATAAATCTGAATAATATAAAACTTTTTTAACAAAACCTTGTGTGGCTAAACAATAGAAAAAATGGATAAATTGTATAAAAGTATATAATATACATCATTTAAATCATTTGAACAAATCGTGATGTAGCCAAACGAAATGTGAAGAGACCGAAACCGATGAAATGTTTAATAGAGGATAGAAAAACCGAGACACGAAACCAACAAACGTAGAGATTTAAGATGAACCGAGATTGATAAAAATGGTGTGATTAAAAACGGTTTAAAAAAGGTTAACCATAAGGAAATTAGAAAGAGATTAGTGATGGTCTAGCGACGGTTTAAGAAAGGTTAACCTGAAGGAAATTAGAAAGGGATTAGCGATGGTCTAGCGAGATGATCAGCCAATGAGATAAATGCATGATTTAAAAAATGTTTAATGAGTAATTTAGGGTAAAGGCGAATAAAAAAAAGACACCTCAGCATTGTGAAATAGTTACTCTCACATTATGAAATAGTGAGCCAATCAACTTATAACGTTTTAACTTAAACGCGTTCGCAAATAATAGTATGATATATATATATATATATATATAATTCGAACATGACTTGGTGACTACAACCATTAAGGCTTGATTCATATAACAATTCTAGAAATAAATATAAGTCAAAGAGAAGTGTACATGATTTGGTGGCTACAACCATTAAACCTTGATTCATGGAAGTCTCTCCAAAATATCCCAGTCAATGATAACATGCAGGGTACCAGACTTTGACTGAGAAAAGTAAGAAGAGAGAGAGGAAAGAAACTTTTGTTTACCTGTAGGTCCATATACTTGTTTGAGTAAGAATATGTGTGTCATGTGATCGATACTCCTACAGTAAAGCTTAAACTTTTATTTAATCAAGAAATGAGGTTAGTAGAGGGGATTGTCAGTCAAGATTTGCTAAGTTGCTTGCTAGATGAATTTGGTTGCTAAACTAGGTTATGATATAATGTGCTTCTAAAGAAAATTAAAATTGTGTGAGTCTCAGTCGTTTTCAAATTTCTTTCAAAGAGACAGTTGTTTGTTTTGCTTGAGGACAAACAAAAGGGATAAGTTTGAGAGAGATTGATATACCAGAAATTTTAGTCACTTTCACCCATGGTATATAAGTTTTTTAGGATATAACTATTATGTTTTGGAGTCAATTTTACCATATTTATAGGTTCATGAGTGATTTGGATGAAAGTGATGTTTTGGAGTAAATATGAGAAGTTACCCGAGCCGACCATCGAACCCGATGGGAGGTCGACAATCAGAGTCCATAATCGATTGATGCACACCATGTGCCATCGATCGACAGCGAAGCGCGCAAGACCCAACTTGGTCACAGCCGACTTAAAGCTGAAGACTTCACCAAATTACAAGATTATCCTTGAGGAGTTTTAACCTTAGTATTTATATGCTCTGCATTGTTCTAGGCAACACACGCTTTCATATCTTCTTACTTTTATGCAGGAAAGGTTTTAGAGATTTTTAGTAGATATGGAGAGAAGATCCAATACTTCTTAAGAGCTTGTTACTGAAACTTCATTATTTATATATATATCTCTATGCAGTTTTATGTACACCTTGTTATAAATTGCGTAGCTATGTCTTAGTAACTCTCTTGTTAGGTTTATGGTTCAAATAGGATAAGATTAATAAGCCCCAAATATAGAATTGCTAAGTTTTGATATTCATCAATAGGATTGTTGTCATTGCTTGTGTTCTAGAGTTGCTAACTAGATACCTGATCTTAGAATAATTAGGAGCAAGCGACAGTTTGGTCTCTTATTTGAATTAGTCCTTATTGAGATAGGATAGTTAGAAACAGGTGACAGCTGATTTAGGAAGTCTAGTAAGCATATTTCAACCCGTTCGTAAAGCTTGTTAGAAACGCGTCGATCCATAATTCAATAGATAAATCGGTCGACGTCATAAAAGACATATCAATTGATGTTTCTATAGATTCATTGATCGACGCTTTCTCAAGATCAACAGACAACAGTTGAGGTCTTATATCTTGACATTATATAATCTAAACGTGCAAAAGTTGATCGATTATACTTACAGAAATTGGTGAGATTGTCCCTAAACCGAGCTATAATTGGCGATTTACCCTCAGTTTTCAAGATCTAAAAATTGGGCCATTTTACCCTTATCTCATTATCTCTCTCTTTTCTTCTATATCTTCTAATCTCTTTATCTCTCACACATGTTATATTTATGCTTTCATTTTTTCATCATAAATCTCTATTTTTAACTCTGATTCTTTTGACATCCATATTGCTAATGTTATTATCTCACACTAATTCTATTATTTCCAATTTCATATCTTGAAATATACATTTTTTTTATTTAGATAATATATAAGTTAGCAGCTATTTCATTATTTACCCGTTATTATTATATTTTAATAAATTTGTAACGGATACACAGAGTGTTAGCTGTTACAAATATGTTTACGGCTATTTGATAGATAATTGATTAACGGTTAATATATGTATTTTATGATAATAGTATTGTTAACATGCTAACCTGTTTGTTAACGATTTGTTAACCACGTTAATAAATAGCGTAATCCGATAACAAAATTTGTAGCATGTTAAAATTTTGTTAATTTGCTAACAATTTTTATATCATGTTAAAAATATGATAACTCGCTAACAAATTTTGCATAACGAAGTAAGGGTAATTTTGTCTATTCAAGTCACAAAAGTCATCATGTTTTACCTTTATATCATATCATGGACATTTCTCTAATTTGAGTATCCGTTGGAGGTATATCACACATTCACTCTTATACTTAAGTTGAGCTCTTTAATATTTTGCATGCAACAATTAGCATTTATATCATTATCATCATGAATACCTGAATAGAAACCCTAAGTCTATCTTTTTTTTGCATAAGTTATAAACGTCAATCCAATCAACCTAACAACTACCTTGTTCAACCCTACAATGTACATTTAATCTCGCTAAACTTAGCTTAATCATTCTGATTAGATCTTTTGTGTTTCCTAACTCTTTGTGTTTTTGATCCATAGTACTACAATTAAACTTCTTATTTGAGAGAGTAAAATCATTCTTTATGGTAATTTGACTTGTATCAACTACTTAGATATGTCAGCACAATAAACTGAATATAATTTATAAATAGATAATGTTAAGAAATTAATGGAGTTCCAATACGAAGATCTGAAGGAGTATTGGATCTTCTCTCCACTAAAAACCCTAAAATTGTATGCTTAAAATAAGTAGGTATGAAAGCGTGTGTTACCCAATACAATGACATAGCACATATATATTAGGTAAATCAACTAAAGGGTAGTCTTGTAATTGTATGGATCTCTGGGCGTAAGTTGGCTATTAACAAGTCGGCCCGTCTTGTGCTTCGCCGTCGATCAACAACAAAAGGTGTTTGTTGATCGACAATCGAATCTGAACGTCTACTTTAACTGGTTCCTTGAATAGCTACGAGTTTATTTTATCTTTAGTTCCAAAATACTTCATAATCACCACATTGCTCTAAAACATATATGAACCTGTAAAGACTCTAAAAAAACTCCAAAATATAATAAATAGACTTTAAAACAACTAAATACCATAGCTGAAAACTGGCTAAATCCATGGTACATCAAAAGAGAAAACAGGTGCTCTATTGGAGCCACAGTTAGACACCTTCCCATGTATCTGTTGGTACATCTAGAAGATGAGGAATGCAAAACTTTTTAATGTGAAAGTCATCTCCACGACTGACACTAACCAATTAGCTTTTGTTGAGGCAGAAAATTAGAGAAAAGTTAAATATATGGAAGATGAAATGGACAAGGATTATGATGATCCTCATGCTACAATTATGGAGACAGTAGCTCCTTGGATACATTGTGCAATGATACATTGATCTAGGATGGATTTTTAAAGATTGTATGGGTATTGAATTATTTGAACTACATACATGCAACATAAGCTTCTCTACTTTACCTTACTGAAATGAAATTATTACTTTAGATATCCTCGTGTATGAAAGATACGAAGATCTTAATGATCTACTATGAGACATAATGGTCAGACCTATTAGATATGACTACAAGTTCGATGGACTATTTGATATTTTTCTGATTCTACATGATAACCAACTTGCGAAATAAATTAGGAAAATAAGCTTTTTCTCTATAGATCAAACATGGTCAGATAGAAATTTTCCTATCAAGAACTTGGTCTAACCAAAATGGGTAGATACAAATAAATAAAAGAAAACCAAAGGGATGATGAATAAAATAAACTAATAAACTATAAATAATTGATATTAAAATTAAGAGATATGCTTCGAACAAAAAGTGGATATTCCATAAACAAAACTGCGAATATTCGACACTCAATGAAAACAAATATACAATATATGAGGCAGGAGCAGGGACTTTCGGATGTTTTTGTGTGTTTTGGTTATAGCCTCCTTGTGCCATGAAATTCGGAAAGAGTCTTAGCAACCAGATCGAGGAAACCTTGCCTGAATGGCAAGATAAATTTCTCTCCTACAAGGAACTCAAGAAGAAGCTGAAGCTCTTGGAGCCCAGAGGTGGCGGTGCCGAGAATCACCCAAACAAGCGTTTGAGATCCGACCCGAATTCCAGCGACACCGATCCAACCAAGGAAGAACTTGATTTCATTCGCCTTCTCGAGGAGGAGCTCGAGAAATTCAATTCTTTTTTCGTCGAGAAAGAGGAAGAATACATCATCAGATTGAAGGTAAACAATACAAAGGCTCTCTGTCACCTTTATTACTTGTGATCTGATGTCAATATACAATTATTGGAATAAAAACATGCTCTTGTTTGGTATAGACCTGTGTTAATTGTCCATTTCATTTGAAACAGCATATTCAATTATTTATTGTTGCAGGAATTGAAGGACCAAGGGGCAAAGGCAAACAATTCAAATGAAGAGATGATTAGTATAAAGAGAGAGATTGTAGACTTTCATGGAGAAATGGTCCTCCTGATGAATTATAGTGCTCTCAACTATACAGGTTATATTTATCTCCATTTTCAAAAGCCAATGTGTGTTGAGTTTTAGCAGTTCTTTGTAAGGGAAGACGCAATACATTTTTTTTTTTTGTTAGAAATCAATAGGAATTTGCACTAGTCTTCACATTACGTGTATGGAAAGAGTAGATATTCTTCACAATTGGTGTACTGTTTGTTTACTGAAATGGTACCCACATGAAGGAATATTCTCTAATTTGTTAAATTGTCCACTCGTTGCAGATGCTTTTTCCTCTTTATAATAAACTCGAGGTTTGTTGCCTTTATTCTTATTCTCTTACAATGTGTAGAATTGGGTTCTTTTTCGTTTCTACAGGGTTAGCTAAGATTCTCAAAAAGTACGACAAAAGAACCGGTGCACTTATTCGACTACCATTCATTCAAAAGGTTCTGCAAGAACCTTTCTTCACCACTGACCTGCTCAACACATTTGTGAAGGAGTGCGAGGCTATGCTGGACCGCCTCTTCCCGTCTAACAAAAGACGGAATCTCGAGGAAGACAAATCAGAGCCAACAACGTCTGAAACTGTCAAGTCAGAAACTAACGGTTCTGATCTTCTCAGACTTCCAAAAGATTTGTCTGAGATTGAGTACATGGAGAGCTTGTATATGAAGAGCACTGTCTCCGCTCTAAGGGTTTTAAAGGAAATCCGCAGCGGTAGCTCAACAGTTAGCGTCTTCTCGTTGCCACCATTACAGGCTAGTGGATTAGAAGATGATTCATGGAAGACGAAAGTTGGTGCCCTGGAACAAGTAGCGGAATGAATTGTTACTTATTATTATATTGCAATCTCTCTTTTCTTTGATAGTTATGTACAAGTAATCAAATTCACTTACTCTTGTGTAAAAGATGAAACAAAACTTAGAGCTGTGACCAGCATTACACATTTTGCTTTTGCTGCCTATCTTGAATCAATGGAACCTTCTATGTAACAGCAACGTCTTTTTATAAAAAAAAAAGGTGGTGGAAGCTTAAATCTCGGTTTTAACTAGCGTGTGGCGAGTCTTGGCGTCAAAATGATCGACTCGTGGTAAATATTAAAGGAAACACCAAATTCATTGATAAGAGAACGTTTAAAACCAAAACAAAAAAGAAAATGAAAACACAAAACAAAACAGAACACAGTAGCAGAACACCAATTCAAAGCAGAACACCACGAAGATTTCTTTGAAACAAAATACTTCAAAACTCCGTTGAGAATCACCATCTTGGAACTTTAATTTTCTCCTCACGACCAAAACCATTGGCTAATATTCATTGATTGATTCCAACCCCTCCAAAGGTAATCTTTAGGGACAGCGAAATAAAACTTGATGTGCTTCCTGTCTTCTCCTTTTTACAGTGTTAAACTCAGAAACAAAGGTAAAGAAGCTGAAGATTCGAGTTCAAACCCAGAGATATAGACGAAGGTGACAATGAAATGAAAGATTGTTTTTCATAGTAATTAACATTTACATGTGTATTCTGTTTATATTTGTGTACCGTTAAGCAAAAGAAAACTTAACCATTAGGGTCACCTACATTAACACTCCCCCCCTCAAGTCCTTATCAATAGAGCATTAGGAAGATAAAGACTTGACAATAACAAGCGTTGAAGAAGAGAATGAAATGGACCCTGATGAATTAGTCAATATGTCTGCAAGCTGATTTCCGTAGAAACATGAAATGTCTTGAGTCATCCTGTTTTGATTTGATCACAAACTGTATAACGATCAATCTCAACATGTTTAGTACGCTTATGAAAAAGCGGGTTAGTTGCAATACGAATGGCCAACTTTTTGTCACAGTATAATTCGCAGAACCAATGACAGTGACGAGCAGGTCCTTAAAAGTTGTTGAATCCAAATCAATTTGCAAGTACCCAAGGATAGACTCCTATACTCTGTTTAAGTTTTACTGCGACTCATAACATCTTGTTTCTCAGACTTCCAAGATATTAAAGAAGAGCCAAGATAAATACATAATCATGTGAATGAGCTTTTTATTGCCGTCGGCCCGTCGTACATTTCTTTAACAAAAAATGGATGGAATCAAAATATTATCACATCGTCGCACTTTTTATTGCCGTCCTACATTTTGGATATTTTATTTTCGCCTAATTAAACAAAGATTCAGTCAGTGCGACATAGCGGTTTTTTTAAATCAGTGATGGTGGCCCAATGACACATGAGATAATTAAAATCTAATACCGTGAATTTTGATTAAAACCTCGTTGGCCACACAAATATGAATTATTGTTTTCACCTCATTTGAATGTCTAGAATAAAATCTGGGTTTAACCCCTTAATTTACAATAAAAAAACAGAGGTTTTTAACTAAAACAAATTAAAAAAAAATAAGAAAAGCAGAAAGAAAACAAACCGCAAACAGAAAATAGTACTTTGTACTCACCCAAAGAAAATAACAAAAACACACACTTTATTCACGGATTTAATCTGATAGAAACAAAAATCTCGGATTTGAGATTCTTAATCTATCAAATTGCATTAAATAAACTTTAGGTTAACCGGTACTACCATTTCTTCTCTTTTTCTCTCCATTTGCAGCGCCTGTTGTAGCTTTGTCCGAATCAGAAACCTTCTTTGTTGACGCAAGAGAAATTGAAGATGAACGCCTCTTCTTTGGAAATACAATTGGCGGAAGTTTATTTTTATCGGACACAACCTTCTTTTGGGAGCCCAAGTTGCTCGGTTGGCCAACGCTAACCTTAGAATTCAAAGCTTGCGTGTTAACCAAGTATCTCGTTCCACTATCTTTTAATTTCATAGCTTCGGTGTTAACCATGTTTTTTGCTGTTCCCACACTTGCCTTGGATATCTTCAACGGTTGGGGGCTAGTCAAGTTGATTGCTGTTTGCACACTAGAGTTGGACTTCTTCAACGGAAGGGGGTTAGTCATGTTGCTTGCTGTTTCCACACTAGCCTTGGATTTGTCAGATTCCGTAGTGCCAAAAGAACTTCTGCGTGATAAAGAACTGTCAAGGCTCTCAGCATCTTTGACATTTTTAGATGATCCACCACCAATGCTGTGCCTACGATTAACCCCCTCGCTCTGGTTAGCTTTTTGGCTTCCAGATTTTGGTTCTTTAGATCTGGCAGGAGAAGTCCTGATGGAATTCTCGCGTTTGAGGGAGGCTTGATCGTCGTTGGATTTAGGTTCCCATGGCCGAGATGCCATCCACCGGTCAAGCCAACTCCATCCCCAATGAGGAGTGTCTGCATCCATCAGAGTCTGGTGTGGATGTTTTGTAGAGTTTCTCCACGTTTGCTGTTTCATTTAATAACATAAATATATGGTTAACTTTTGCTCAAAAAAAATATGATAAACGTTCACAAAGAAGTTGTATTAATTTTATATTATACCTGATGACTGTAAGCATACGCTAAAGCCCTCTCACGTCTTACAGAAGCTTCTTTTCGATTTACAAACTGTGCTTTGATCTGTGCCTTCGATTTATTGCTTGAATCAAAATCTCCCGCAATAATCTGAAAAGAAGAACTGATGATCATTCTGAGCATTTGTTCAACATGGTAGCAAAAGAGGAACGGAGGTTAATTAATTACCAAATTCTTATTTTGGCGTTCTTTCTGGTGACCCTTCTGCTGGATCAGCGTGTGACGAGCTTTGTTCTCTTCAGATAACCGATTCCTCCTCGCTTGAATCTGTGTTTGTAAACGTGTAAGAGTTTGCATTGAGCTAAGCATCGCGTTCATCTGTCTTTTCACGTACTTTCCTTGCAGCAACGTCTTTAGCCTGACCATTCCTCGCAGCATACGTAGAGTGTGTCTTGCCTGAGAAACCCCAGTTAATGGCTCTCTCAAAAGATGTACTAAACGTATATTGATGCGTTAAGTTTTAGTAAATTTTACTTGTTATAATCTCCCGTTTTGAGCATGTTTAATATTTCATAAAATAAATTTTTTTTTATTTTGGGACCGGACTATTCGAATGTTCCGATTTCATATCTTTCTAACACTAAATCCCCGTAATCAGAGAAGAACTTAAGGGAACGAATGATTTGTATGCATACCTTGTAACATCTATACGCATTTTGGATCTTTATAGCGGCAGCTTCGTCCTTTGATTCCACAATGTGACGTGTTGAGGTATTCGTCGTGAGACGTGTGACCTCTACAGCAGCTTGTGCAGCCACCACCGCTGCTTCGGCTGCAACAGCCGATGCGAGAGCCAGAGCTTTTCTAGTCTTTTCTTCTTTGGAAGCATCATAGCCTTTATTGTTGGCATATGGGGGAAAACGAAAGGGAGGAGGAGGAGGGGGTGATGGTGGTAACAATGGCTGAGGAACTAAATCAGCAAACAGAGGAGGAGGAGGAGGAGGAGGGGATGGTGGGAGCAACAACGGCTGAGGAACAAAATCAGGCAATAGAGGAGGGGGCGGCCGAGTAATGGAGGAAGATGAAGGATTTACAGGAGGAGTCTCCTCCAATGAGAATTCAATGGATTCTCTACTCTTTTGTTTCCCAAACCATTTCTTTTTCTCCTTCTCCTGTTTCTTGAAAAATTAACACCAGTATCAAAGAATCAGCAATCCCTATTACAAATTCATAATGATTGTCCAAGAATTACAGAGTAAATCTAGAAACCAACTTGATGTTTTTTGTCTTTTCCTGTAGGTAAACAAGGGGCCGAGACACATGCTAACCAGCCCTTTCCCATCTTTTTTGCCTCTCCTGAAATTTCAGACAATCTTTGTTTGAATCATTCTTACAAAATGAATTCAGTAAAGAGGCTAAGGCGGAAGATGAGATCATGCATAAAGACCTGGTCACGATGGGCCCCACCGTTTTGTGGGAACCCAATTGACTTTTGTAAATATTGAGCTTTGCACGAAATATTCAGCAGATTTAAGGACAGATACGTTTATAACCTCCTTTAAGTTTCTTCTTCTTTCTTGAATTCTCTGCTTCGTTGTTCTTACTATCTTATTTTAACTCTATAATTTATTTAATTATTTATTCCTGGAGTTGCTGTTTTTAGAGTTACCAGCTTTTATTGTTTTACATATATCTAAAGGTGTTAGACAGAATTAGAAAAATGGTTAGATGATGGTAGCGCTCTTTATACATTACACTCTGTATATAATTTTCCCATCTTCTGTTTGGCGAGAGTTGCCGTCATCAACAAGAAATGATAAACTAAAACGGAATAGAGAAAATAAATCCATAAGCCTACGGGTGTTCAATCAAGTTAAACAAAGACAAATTAAAAATACAAACCAAAATAGAGAAAATGGTTAGATATGATAACAGTTAATTTTAAAGGATTTTAGTAATTAATACCATAACTAAAGAACTAAAGATATTTTAGCAACAAAAAAATAACAAAAATTCTACAAAATAAACCTTCAACTTTAGTTCTATTAATGCATGTTATCCTCCATCTAAAATACCATGACATAAGGTAAAAATCATTAGCAGAACTAAAGTTCAGGGTTTATTTTGCAGAATTTTTTTGTGGAGTGGTCTTTTACTATTTATTTTAATTGAGTATTAAATTAGTAAAACTCTTACTAATATAATCATTGCGATCCTAAATTAATAATTATGAACACTACTTAAAAATTAATGTAACTTAGAAATATTAAACTATTTGATATTTAGCAATAATGATAGGGAAGATGTCATTTTAATCATCAACTTTCAAATTTGGTTGAAATAAAGCACCAACTTCATCAGTAAGACAAAAAAACATTCAATTTTTATTGAAGAGTCATTTTAATCATAATTTTTTGTTGATCATATCATTTTAGCCATATCGTTAGTCAACAGTTATAATTGACTAATAATATGTTTAAAATTGCTTTTAAAGTTAATTTTTTGGCACAAATATAAATCAACATTTTTTGAAAATATTAAATTGTAAATATTGAAAAATATATATTTATAATTATAACACTAATAATAAATAAGAAATAAAAATAATTCAAACCAAAAGTACATTTTTCATTTTATCAAAGGAAGAGTCTATATAATTTGCAATTATATTTTAAAATAATTAGTTAACTTATGAGGAGTTAATATTTTAGTTATAAATAATTATCAAGAACTTTTATAATTATCTACGATCAATTTTCGTAACTATTTATATAATCTTATTGGGATTACATGTTTTATAATATTAACGTCAAGAAATTTGTTAGTGAAGTATTAGTTCAACTTTTTATTTTTAAAGAAAAGAATTATCCAAAACAAATTTATATAGTACTATAAATTTGTTGCAAGATCACTTCTGCATTTTAATTATAAATAAATCCACCAAAAACTGTTAAGATACAAAATATTGCTATATAATTAGAACAACATTAATTTTATTTATGTGAGAATAAAAAATATAATAATATTTTACAGACAATAAAGAATTATGAACCATAATTAAATTAGGACTATATGAATAGTTACAAAGTGATATAAATATTATAAATAATTACAAATTTTTATAATTATATAGTAAAATAAGTATTAAACTAATGATATGTTAAGTAACTATTTTAGAATATAAATAAAAATTATATACTTTCTATTTTGTAGAAAATATTGAAAACATATTTTATTTAATTAATATTTCTATGTATAAGATTTTATTGTTACTAAATAATTTATTCTTAAAGTTAGTTTCCACTTTTCCTGAAAATATATTGTTGATTTATATTTGTGCCAAAAAAAACATCAACTTTAAAAGTCATTTTAAGCATATCGTTAGTCAACAGTTGAGTGTTACTCATGAAAAGTTGAGTGTTTTTTTTTTGGCTTACCGAACAATTGGTGCTTTATTTCAACCAAATTTGAAAGTTGATGATTAATAACAATTTTCCCAATAATGATATAAGAAAATTTATGTCTTATATGTCATTGTATATTATCAAATAATTTAAAATTTCAAGTTATATTAAATCTTAAGTAGTTTAGAACATAACTACTTCATGAAGTTTATCTTCTTATCTAAAGTAGGACGCTAGTCATTTTTCCTACTTTCACGAGTTCCGATTTTCAGGTGTACTTTCTTTCTATCCATAAAAAAAAAATATAAGGTATTCTTCTTCTCTATGATTTTGGAACCAATACATTGTACTTTTATCTTATTAATCAATAAAAAAATATCTTTGATATGCTATTCTTAATTTATTTGATTACTTTATTTTTGTATAGTATTACTTCATGTTTCTATAGTATCACAAATAATTTTATATTATTTTTATCCTAACACATAACAGAAATTTGAAAAGTTTATAAAATCATTGTGAAATCTTGTGTACCTTGATGATAGATAAACAAAGATGGATCTGGGAAGCTACATTGAAACCCAAACTCAACAGAAATTTGCTAAACTTATCAAACTATGCGCGAGGAGCTTGTTTGAGACCATATATTGCTTTCCTCAGCTTACAAACACAATCTGGCTTCGTCTGATCCTCAAAACCGGGAGGTTGAACAATATACACTGATTCGTTTAAGTCACCGGGCAGAAATGCATTCTGAACATCATCAAGCTGCTTTATCAACCATTTTTTTGTGACTGCAACATGCAACACTGTCCTTATAGTTGCAGTTATAACCACCAGACTAAATGTCTCAAGAAAGTCCACTCTTTTTTCTTGTTAATTACCTCTAGAAACCAGACGAGCTCGAAGTTTCAAAACTGTTCCATCAGAATTTAGATTTGTCTTGTAAATCCATCCACCAACCAACTGGATTTTGATCTTCTTCTGGTGGAACCAACTCATATGTCTATGTTTCTTTCATATTGTCTATTTTTATTTGCATTTCTCTGTTCCACCCTGGATCCTTCAATGCTGCTTTGACACTTCTAGGCTCTAGATAATTGGTTTAAACAGTAACCATCGCATACTTCGGTTTGGTTTTACAATTCCAGCACGAGCACGCGTGGTCATAGAATGAGGAACTTGTACTTCTGGAACCTGCAACACTTGCTGCTCAACGTGATCATTGTTGTCAGATTGAGAACTAGATGAAGTTGATGAAGTGTCTGTTATTGACCCCTCATTTTCTTGATTATGAACTACTGGACTCTGTGGTAATTGAGCTGGTTGAAGAACCACTTGCTTCGTGACATGTGCAGGAAGTTTTTCATTTATTACTTCATTCCCAGAGTCTTCACTTTTTTGTATTAGATTCACATTCCTCCAAAGCGTTTAGCAGTGTTGAATTTGGCTCTTTGTCAAAACGGCTACACATGTCTCCAAAAGGAAAATGGTTTTCATCAAACAATACATGTTTTGAGATTGAAAACCTTTCCAGTAGGTGGATAAAAGCATCGATACCCCTTATATTTTTCATTGTACTCCAGAAACACACAGACAAGAGACTTTGGATCTAGTTTTTTTGCACTGACTTTTTTTGCAGGTTTTGAAGCCATCTTGTTCATGAACTTCTGCCATTGTAGCCTATCTTTGTTTATTGGGTCTGAAGTTGTTTATGGCATCTGCTATGGCGGTTTCCAGTCACCTTCCTGTTGGTGTTGCGAAGTTTGGCGGCTCCTTTAGGTATGCTATCTCATCTCTCTTTCAATCGAAGCGATCATCAGGGACTGACTACTCCTTCGATCTCAAGGAAAGAACCGGCATCCGAGGCAAAAAGGTAAGCCTTACCCTTTGAGTGGTCAGCACCGGTGGCAGAGAAAGGTTAAAGATATTCTGAAGATATATAGCAGAGCGCTCTAGCGGAACGTGTCAGTGTGGTGGGTGAACAAAACTAGTGTCGTAATGTTAGATTTAAATTTTTTGTTCAAATCATGCTTGTAATTTGACACTTGAATTCTCCTTCTTTCGGGTTGCTTGTAATTAAAAAAAAAAGTCAGATGAAGGCAATGCACCATGCGCATCATGCATCCACTGCGATCAACACTAAGGTGGATGACTACATTGATTTAAACACAAAGTATGATGTTGTTTTCAGCCACGTGAAGAGGATGGATGTCAACTAGCTCAATGAGAGACATTTTAGACTAGTTCTTTCTGTATGATAGTGCCAAGATCGCTTTCGCCGAGATGTTTGTCTTTGGTTTCTGAATGATTTTTGATGTACTTTAAGATCCAAGGAACTTTTTTATTTATATAACGTAATGGCAGTGTCTTATACCTTTCTTTCTATATCGTTTTGTCTTTTATCGCCAACTTTACTTTCTATGCAACTTTCTTTTCTTTTTTAATTTTATATTCCCTCTATTTCTATTTAAGTGTTGCCGTAGAGAAACTTTTTTGTTTTAAACTAAATGTTATTTTATAATTTCAAATCAAAATTAATTAACATTATATAATTTTTATTTTTTTATTGTTTAAAATATAGTTAGACATATTGGTAATAATATTTTTATATAGAAAATATGAAAAAATAAGTAGTTTATTAATTTGTGTGCATAAATTTAAGAGCAATTTAGGCTAAAACCAAAGGAAGATACATATATTAGGAGAACACCAAAGACTGGAAACTTGTGCATACGTGGCACCAAAAGAAGAGTCAAAAAGACGAGCATACCCTGAACGCTTGCTGACTTGCCTTCCTAGTTTTAGGTTTCTAGGATTTTTTTGCTGACACAAGATCTTTAGTTAGATTTGATAAGATAATATCAAGATTTCATTTACATTATACGAACCTGCATCAGTAAACTAAATTATATAGTGGCTTCGAGATATCCCGGACTCAAACAGTCCAGCTCTAAACAAATCTAACAAAAAAAATTTCAGAGTTTTTTTACAAAAAAATAGTTTAACTGAAAAACTATATATTGATGGAGTTGTATTGGAAGGTTTGGAAGATGCAGATGGTAGAATAATTTTCTAGTTATGTTTTATATTACTACAATAACGCTATCTAGAATATGTAAGGGATTTGGATAAACACTTGTGTATAAGTTATTAACCCAAAACACTTGTACAAATGTCAACCGTCTCAATCATGAAATATATAATATCGTCACACTATTAGCCGGCTAGATTGTGACTTAGATGAGCAATAAAGCCAGAAGCTTGCTAATTTTGTGCTTAGCTGGCTAAACAGATTGCTTATAGCATAAATCCTACCAATAGACATTAACTATGTTAGATGGCTAACCTTTGCGCATACGATTAGAAACAAAACTATCGTGCTACGGTTTTGTGTGGCCAATGTGAACTGGCTAACCAATGTTCATTTCCCTGAATGACTAAACCGTAACTCCTAGTCCCTCAACCCAAATACACTGCTAAAAGCTAAACCATGTAGGCTAATCCCTAAACCCTTAAGTAACTATATTCCCTAAATCATAATCCCTGAACCCTTATATATCTCTAAACCCTAAACTTTAAAACCATAAATCCTTATATAACTCTAAATCCTAAACCTATATATGACTTTAAACCCTAACCTCGTAACCCTTACATATCTCTATACCCTAAACACCTATACCCTAAACCCTTATACAAGTCTAAAACTTAAAACCGTTATATGACATTAAACCCTAAAGCCTAAACCTTTATATGACTTTAAAGCCTAAACCCTAATCCCCAAATCTAAACCTAGAAAAACCTTAAACCCTAACGCATATAAGGCTAATCATATTGTATATGATGTTGTGCGATTATTAACCGGCTAGAGTTGAACATAGATGTACAATGTCGTTATTATATGGATAACTATAGTGTTAGCTGGCTAAATTAATTTCTCAACCATTACACTAAACCCTAAAACCATATCCCTATATCAAATCCCCACTCCCTATACCCTTAAAGTTTAACATAGCTGTGCAACTATGATTCGTCTTAATAATCCAGTATATGATATACAGCTAGAGTTTGAGATAGATGTGCAATATATTCAATATCTTGATAAGTATTATCTTAGCTGGCTAAATTTATTGCACATACCGTTATTCCTGAGGTTATGCCAAACATATATTTGTTCATGATTTCCTTCGCATCTAAGAGGTTAGGACTATTTTGTAGCATGTTATTAATTAAAATATATTGTATGGTTCATTAGATATCTGGTTAAACAGAATAACCGAAAATCATATGCTTGTTTTGATGATATAAAGTTCTAGTGTAACAGCTTTAATTTGCTTGTATGCTTGCACCATCTCTGAGGATTTTTCCTTCATGTCAACAAGATCATGTACACTGACATTGTTAACCTCTCTTTCCAAGTTAATATTATGAACAGAAGCTGTAACTATGTCTTCCTTACAGAGCCATTCTCCGGCTCTTCTCAGGCATACAGTAACATTAAGGAGACATCAAATAATCACACCACAACAAGTGAGGTTGATGAAGATCGAACACAACTTGTATCAAAAATACCATTCGGACAGACAGACGAGATTTCGTTAAATCCCAAGACTGTAGCTGCAAACAAGGAAACCCAAACAAAAAGGAGAGAAGATGAATCTTTGCTTATATCAACACATTGCAAATCAAAACAAATCTGTGTGAGAGAAAAAGAGACAAAGCTTGAGAAAAACTTGAGATGATAGAGAAAGGCTGAAAAAATTTGGGATGGCAGAGAAAGATAAAATTTTTGATCAGATTGTGATACATGATCTACAAGACAGATCTATTAACTGTTCATCGAATATTTAATGGATTTCACAACAGTGACGCAAATCTTCTCGTATCTCCCTATTAGATTTCACCTACGATAAAGTGGCCATGTTTCAATAGGGGTTTCAGTGTCATTTTCCTAACGTGAACAGTAACGTTTTCTTTCTTATTGGCACATCGCTAAATACCCATAACTTCTTTGGTACAGCTCCAAATTTCTCTAAATTTAAAACGACAATTAAAATAAAACATGAAAATATCTTTTACCGATTTTCATTTATTAAATAGGTTAATATAAATTTAAGAAAGACAAAGATATTAAACCCATCTCCAACAATCAAAAGATCTTAGGAGTGTCGTGATTTTCATGAAATAACACTAGTTAGTCATTTAACTACACTTTAATTCTTAAAAATATTATTTTGGATATGCAATATTCTATACTAAAAGAGAAATAATAGTTTTATCTACCATACAAAATCATAATATGTATATTTCATTAGTTACATAATATGACATAATAATACAGAAGAATATTAATAATAAATCAAATCTGTTGAGAAAAATTTAACAAAATCCTACTAAACTTTTTAACCTTTTTATTAGATATTGCATGAACTAATTTGTACTTAATAATACAACATTACTTAACATTGATTAATTTTTATCATAAAAAGTTATATGCTATTTTTTATAAATTTATAATTCTATTCTGTATTATATAGATATATTATATAAATAAAACATGAAAAAATTATTAAATTGTTAAATCAACCAATTAATTTTTTTTAAATTATTTCATTTAAAAAATTATCATTTAACATTAAACGGGTGAAAATTCGTTAACTATGTATTTTTATACCAAAATAAAGTGATTTCCATATGCTGAAATTTTAGTTTTGCAGCTATATATTTTTTGAAAAATCATATGATGAAAAAGATTCTTAATTTGATTATTTCAAATTATATATTAGTTATACCAAACTCAAAAATTTAATAACATTTAATGAAAGGTAAAATTCATAAAATAAGTCACTATATATTGTAAAATAATAAAAAAGTAAATAATAAAATTCAATAGTTATATAATATATAACACTAAAATATTAATCATATTTTGCAAAAGTTTTATGAAAACATTAAAATTTATAATATGAAAAAATACTTGTACAAACAGCCGGATTAAACTCTAACTTTAGCTTAAAAACCACCCAAAAATCAGATTCATTGAACTCTGACATACAGAAAAAAACATTCCGGTCGGTGGATGTCACTTGGTTTGTCTGAATATAATTTCGAATTAAATTAGAGTTGAAAAATAATTGATCTATGTCGTGGAACAACACAATTTCCATACACTTATGTCTTATACGAAGAATATTTAAAATAAGTGGTGCAACTACAAGTTACGAATATCTGTAAAGTGTCAGAATTTGGTTCACGGGAATACTATTTCACCGAATTCAAGACTAATATATGTAATACTTTTTATACTATGCGTTTGCTTTCTATATTATATTTGATTTTTAAATAGAAAAAAAATTAAAATAATACAAATGGGCAAGATTAAAATCCCAAATGGCAGTTCTTATATGTGTTATTCAAAATACATATATTTGTATGTATATATAAATATTATTATTTAATATAAATATTTTAAACTACGTATTTTGCATGCACATATGGACATAAATATCTTATAATAAATATGTATTATAAATATGTTTTAAGTTTCTTTGTGCACTATAAACTAAAATGTTAGAAATCACTCGATATTCTCTTTTTAGTTGTAGAAAATTAAGAATTCTACTTGATTAATATTTTGTTATGTGTTTTTCTGTTTTTAAATAACACAATATATATAGTAATTATATTTTAGATTTAGGATAATTTCATTATTATTAATTTCAGTCACTTATCTAATTAAATAAGTTTTAAACTTGTTTTTATTTTTTACTAATGTATATAATACATTAAAGGTATAAATGATATTAACCACCTTAAAGTTTTACATAAAATATACGATATATATGTTATATATTAAGGATATAAACGATATTAACCATTTAAAATTTTTACTTGAGATATCAAATGTGAAATGTCATTACACAAATAGTAGCATAGAATTACGAAAAATCTTATCCAAAATATTATAAATGAAGTATTTTGAATTGAGTTCCCAGAAGTTTTAAAATACCTAGAACTCCACAGAAGCTCTAATAACTCCCAATAGGGGTGGACACTTTACCTGATATCCAAAGTGGCACATGAATCCGTTCCGAAAAACCCAAACCAAAATTCGAATCGAAGTAGCAAAATAACTGAATGGATCTTGACTTAGGAGAAATTGGATATCCGAACTTGAACTGGTAATATCCAAATCCGAATGGATATCCGAAAGTAACCGGACATATGTATATTTAACCATATGTTTCTAGCTTACTGTTCATATTTTATTCAAAATATTTTTATTAGCGTTATACATAGTTTAAGATCAGATAATATACATATAATTATGAATTTCTGTTCACTTGAAAAACATGTCAAACTTTTTTTTTGTGCATTAACAAAATTTGTATCTAAAATTCTAAAACAATACTAAAATTAATATCTTTTTATTTTTAAATTTTATCTCCATATCTATTAATTAATTAATCTACTGGAAATTAAAATAAAAATAAGTTAGAAGTGTATTTTTAAATACAAGAAACTTGAGCAATGAAAAGTTGATTTTTTTAAAAAAAATCTAAATATCTGAAACCCGACCCGAAATAATCGAATCCGAACCAATAATATCCGAACCCGACCCAAAATATAGAAATACCCGAATAGATATATATCTATATACTGAAATACCTGAAAATCTGAAATATTCAATCCGAGTTCCAACGGATATCCGAATGCCCAGTCCTAACTCCCAAAAAGGGACTGGCGGTCAATATACTTTTATCCCATCACAACTGTTGAGGATGGACAGCAAAGAAGACACTGATACAAACCCCTAAACAGTTCCTAAAACCCAGGTAAATTATAGACTGATCACTCTGATTCATATCAAAAAGTTAAAAATCGAACCAACTGACTGAATCCCGGATAAGAGAACCGACCAACTGTGATTAGAAATGTGAATCCGATAGAGAAAGCAACAATGCCACACACCCAACTATTGTTGACAGAATTTACATCAAACGCATGCCTCTTCAACAAAAAAGTAAATGTTAGTTGAATAAATGCGAGCTTTTTTATATAAGTTGAATGTTCAGTCACGTAAACCAATGTGATTACTAAAAAGTCTAATCTCAAACTAAACAGCAATCAGACACATTGTTTTCTTTGATAGATTAATTAAGAACACAGTTTATTGAATTTTTAGTAGAAAATGCCTAAATACAGTTGGTAGATTTGTCGCTTTACGAAGTAAAGAGTGAACCCATTCCTCTCTACATTTTAAAACATGCCACTCTCTTCTCCACATGCTTTAACATTGTTCCTCTCCAATGGCTCTCTCTTCACTCAGTTTCTATTTTCTCTGCTTTCTCCTCTTCACTCCTTGCATTTTATCGTATTCATCGCCGGCTTCCCCAAACCTTTATCAAATCTCTGCCACAAGTTTCTGCAAGAACGCACCATATCCAGATGCATGTTTCCACTCCTTAAAACTCTCTCTCTCCATCAACATAAGCCCCAACATTTTGTCTTTCCTCCTTCAAACCCTAAAACTAGCTCTTTCCGAGGCTGGAAAACTCACCGATCTCCTTTCGAGCGCTGATATCAACAACCTCCTTGAGGGCCAACGTGGCTCTCTTCAAGACTGCAAAGATCTTCACCACATCACTTCTTCCTTGTTGAAACGTTCTCTCTCCAAAATCAAAGATAGTGCTAATGATTCACGGAAGCTAGCTGACGCTAGAGCCTACTTGAGCGCTTCTCTCACCAACAAGAACACTTGCTTGGAAGGTCTTGACTCAGCATCTGGTCCACTATTGCCAAAGCTCGTGACTTCCTTTACGAACACTTACAAACACGTAAGCAATTCTCTTTCGGCTCTTTCAAAACAGAGAAAGGCCAATAATCTTAAAACCAATAGCAAGACCAAGAACCGCCGGTTACTTGGGTTATTTCCCGACTGGGTTTCAGAGAAAGATCGCCGGTTTTTAGAAGACTCCGGTGATGAGTATGACGAGTACGAGCCGAGTGAGATCCTCATTGTGGCTGCTGATGGAACAGGTAATTTTACAACTATTAACGAAGCTATAAGCTTTGCTCCGAATATGAGTAACGACAGAGTGCTGATATATGTAAGAGAAGGTGAGTATAACGAAAACATTGAGATTCCAAGTTACAAGACTAATATTGTCCTGATCGGTGATGGATCCGATGTTACGTTTGTTACGGGCAACCGCAGCGTCGGAGATGGATGGACCACTTTTCGATCTGCCACTCTTGGTAATTATATCCTTTTGACTTTTTTCTTAAAAGATCTTGTTTGGATAAAAGAAAACGCAAGTGCTATATTGATTGGGCCATAGTGTAGCATATGATATTACACCGTGGATTTTTTTTAGTCAACTAAGACGATTTAATTTAATATCAGTAATTTTATGTACAGTTTACATCTATATATTACTTTCAGAAAGAAAAAAAAAAGGTTGTGAACGCGTTCAAAGTGATCAAGAGGTTGTAGAATTTATTTTATGCTATTCTAATCAAAATGCTTAAGATTAGTCAAGTTAAGAGATTGTAAACTTTGTATACTTCTTGTAGCTTTACTTCTTGTATTCTAATCAAAACGTAAGTGCTATATTATTGATTGGGCCATAGTGTAGCACGATTTAGCACCGTGGATTTTATTTTTTTAATCTGCTAAGACTATTTTATTTAAATTCAGTAATTTTATGTACAGTTTACATCTATATATCGCTTTCAGAAAGATAAAGAAAATTGTGAACGCGTTCAAAAGGTTGTAGAAATTATTTACTAATCTTAGCCTGCTCTAAAACTTTGAGAGTCTAAAAATATGTTTATGTAAAAAATTTTTTTTTATGAATTTGGGGGTTTAAAAATTTTTTTTACGGACTTGTATCAATTAAAATTTTTCAAAAATTTTGGGGGTTTGAGACGAATGTTTCGTCCGGCTTTGTCCAGGGCGGATAATCAAAATGTTTAAGACTAGTTATGTGTGAAAACTTTGTATACTTCTTGTAGCTTTACTTCTTGCAACGAAAATTTTGGATTATAGCTGAAGTTCTTGGCATTTAAATTAAGATTGTTTTTGTAATTGTTCTCAAAACTTGGTCACAGCTGTTTCTGGCGAAGGATTCTTGGCGAGGGATATAACCATAATGAACACAGCGGGACCAGAGAAGCATCAAGCGGTTGCCTTACGTGTTAACGCGGATTTCGTGGCTTTATACCGATGTGTCGTTGACGGTTACCAAGACACACTTTACACTCACTCGTTCCGACAATTCTATCGTGAATGTGATATATATGGAACAATTGATTATATATTTGGCAACGCGGCTGTGGTTTTCCAAGGCTGCAACATAGTCTCAAAGTTGCCAATGCCAGGACAATTCACCGTAGTTACGGCACAGTCACGAGATAGTCCGGATGAAGACACTGGGATCTCGATGCAGAATTGCTCCATCTTTGCCACTGAAGATTTGTTTAATAGCTCAACTAGAGTGAATAGCTATTTAGGGCGTCCATGGAGAGGATATTCAAGAACCGTTCTAATGGAATCTTTTATTGATGAATTTATTGATGGTTCGGGTTGGACAAAATGGGCTGGTGGTGAAGGACTTGATACCCTGTATTATGGTGAGTACAATAATAACGGGCCAGGCTCTGATACAAGTAAGCGGGTCAACTGGTCCGGTTATCACATTATGGGATACGAAGATGCATTTAACTTCACCACAACGGAGTTTATCACCGGCGATGGTTGGTTAGGCAGTACTTCCTTCCCCTATGATAATGGCATATAACACAAATCTTTGGAACAAGTGTATAAAAATCGTTGCCTTCCAATAAAAATCTAATTATTATATATACTAGAGATCTTGTCCGGGCTACGCCCGGATTTATACAAATATCATTATGTTTGATATATATTATACATATATTACATTTTTTGTCATCATATTATATCTATAGTATAACAATATAAATAGTGAATTGAATTAAATCTGAGTAAACCACACGATTTATTTTTTTACTATGTAAATATGTATGGGATGGTAGAGAAAATGTGAATTAAATAAAGAATTGCTTAAACCTTTGGTTAATACGTTTGTAGCTGATTATGTTACTAATTTTTTTGAAAGGAATTGTGTTTTCTTAACAAATTTGAGCTATATGTTACATGTGCAGAAACTATAAAAGATGAAGTCTAGTTTATCATTCTTTCTTTTATGTGCAAATTTTGTTTTTGTAACATAGCTGTAGCTAATTTATAAGAACAATCATTTACAAAATTAAGTTGATATACTAAATTCATATAAGTGATATATTTCATAAATAAATTTTGGTAATCTATCTTTCATATCATATGTGGGTAGAACGTTATACTAACTGCATATTAGCATTAACTTTACTATTACTACTGGAATATACAATCTTACTTTTATTGGACTGATTGACTTATATTTAAGCTTGAAATGTTGACCAAATAAATCAAGAGATAATTTTATTGGAATATACAATTTTATTTTTATTATTTCAGAAACAACTGTTCTTTCCATTTATTATTATTTTTATTATAGATAATATAAAAAATGTGTTCCTCTCTAAATTTGTTACAAAAAATAATTATTCTTCTCCTTTTCTTTCTTGTTTGTTCATAATGTGTGTAATGGTTTTCGGTTAGAAACTTAGTGACAATGGGTGAAATGTTTTAGTGAAGGTACCTTATTTCTTAGTCATAGTTTTTTTGTTCATGAAATCAACAAATATTTTGGAGTATCTTATAGACAATAATAGTAAAATGTAAAATGATTTAAGTGTTCATAAATTAGAAAAATACATCTGATTATGATAGTTAATGGTATTATCTTCAATTAAAGGAAAAATGAGAAAGATGCTTTCAAGTTATGTTGTATTTAATTTATAAGAGGTATGCGATTTCTTAGGCTACACCTAATTTTCATTCATAAATTATTTATATATTTTTGGGGGGCAACAATAATTTTTTATTCATAAATTATTTTATTTTATTTAGAAAGAAACATTATTAGAATAATATTATAATTTTATCAGTGTTCAATTTACTCCATCAAATATTATAATCATATTTTTGTTTTATCAGTGTTCAATTTACTCCATCACGACCTAGTTCTATTGAGATGGTTTGTGGTTTTTCGTGTTTTGATTAGATTGTAAATAACCTTAACCTTTTGATCAAAGGCATCCCTATTGAGATTTACCAATATTTAACACTGGTTTTAGAACCACGCACTTTGACCGTTGAGGAAGACCGACCTCAACCTAGTTTCATTTTACTTAGATCAAGGCCAATCTTAGTCTTGAAATCATTTTGACTTTCCATCTTTTTCTGCTTCTCGGGGCTTCAATTAAACATAGTTCTTCAGTAAGGTGCATCATAATAAATTTTCTCAGCATCACATCGAAACTTTACCGCAACAGCATGATAATGTTGATCCTATAGACCTTGCCACATCCTCAGCAAGTGAAATGATCTTGATTTTCCATACTTTTTTGTTATCTGAATCAAATCAATGTCTTAAGAAATGGGATGCCTTGCTATTATGGAAAGCAGAAGGAAATGTGGAAGAAGCTCCTAAAGCCTTAGATGAAGCATGTGCGCAACGTCGAAGAGAAAGAATGCTCTTCTCGTTTCCTTTCTTGTGGCCGTAAAATCGTAAATTATCTAAGGTGGCCAGAAAAAAAAGAAGTTTATAAAATGTTTAATAATTGTCTAAAATCTGTAAACTCAGTGGGCCAGGGAGAGATCACCTTGTGTTGAAATATTGATGTTGATGTGCTCTTGGAGAAGGACGTACGTGTTTTAGTATATCCTATGTCTGATGCGTACTTTGGAGCTTCAAACAAAAGAGGTCACAACTGAATAACCTATTATAACTGAGAGATAGTAAGTAAGACATGGTGCAATACTACTAAAACATGTTAAGAACCAGAACTCAAATTAAGGCTTGCTCTTACTACCTGCTGTGGGATGTACCATGCTAGCTGCAACACCAAAGGCAAGATTCTTTTGTTCAGCGTGTGGCAAGGAACCACAGACTTGGATATATGACCATCCATGAAGTTTATCATAGGATTAACAATGACCATTGACCAACATAAGTTCAAAGTCGATCTCTAATTTTTGGTTTGCTTTACCTCTTCGTTAGTCTTAGAATTCGGATTCCAAATGTATCTAATCTTAAGATGAGCTTCTTTTTAAGCAAATCAAAGGACATGGCATCTTTTGAGGCCCCGTATGTCATCTGCAAGTGAATCACATGAACTGATTCCAGATGATGAGAGCAAAACTTTTTGTGATAACGATTAATAATAAAACGGGAGAAGAGAGAATTGGGATAACCTCACAGAATATTCTTGTCTTAGTTACCGGAATGGCCTACAGAAACTTCGAAGACCCATATACTAAGAGCTCTGAACTTTATTCTTCATATAATATCTGGAGTCCATGAAAACCATCTGCTCTGGCTGAAACCAAAAACTGAGATTTAGTCACATTGTTATTAGTAATAGAAAATTCAGAAAAGGAAAAAAGTTTTACCATGGTGGTATGTTCCTGCCTTTCGCTCTCTTCACCATTCGTTGTTGCTAATTTTGATCCGTCTGGATTTGAGGCCATGGCTTCGACGGGTACAAAAAGAGCTAAAATTGCAAGTGGAGAAAAAAACATAGCAGACTCGTCTACAAAAGGATTTATATAAGAGGAGGATAAATAAAAGGAAGGTGGAAGGATCAAGATAGGAGTAAAGAACTGGATTGAATGATTGAGAGTAGATCATAATAACTCCAAAGAAACGGTGATTTGCGGAATCGACAACGACGATGGTGAAGTAGAAGAGGCGAAACAAAGTCGTCGTTTGGGCGGATTAAAATTGGTCAAGAACAAATTATAGCTACGTGAACAAATTATAGCTACGTGGCAAACAAAGCTTCTGTGGTTGGCTAATTTTTTAAGCATACGTGGATAGGCTAGTCTTTGAGTATATCCCCCTTTTAATATAGTTTTATATATACTGTATATTGCCTAATCGTTGTTCAAAAAAGAAAAGGATTATATCAGCAATCATCATATCAGCTGCTAAAAATATATGTTCATGAGTCTTGTTATCTGAGTTCCTGTAACATTCCGATACCCCGGGGTCCGACCGGAGTATCCGAAAGGGAGTTATGGGCACGTGTCTACTCTATAGACAACCATACGTGCCCCGTTACTGGTCCCAGGAGTCGGCGGACGCATTGCCTTCATTGAAATTCCATCCACCCGGATCCATACACTTCTATTTACAGTCCTGCGCACAGGAAAAAGGAAGGGGAAGGGCATGAGTAAATGGGTTACTCAATGAAGTGACTCTAGACTAGCCTATCCGCATAACACTTTACACTACTCTAAGCGGGAACCAGGACTGATTAGCCACTACAAGCA